>JAVQJL010103247.1:0-23397 GCA_036024295.1 Nannoperca obscura
ATATAATTATTATTTTTTTTTTTTTATAAATGGTACTAATACCAAAATAATACAATCCCAACCAATAAATCAGCAGGGCCAATATTGGCTTGGTTCTTGCATGGAGATATTTAGTAAAGTAGCATAATTTATATTAAAGGATGCCTTCCAAATGTGCTTTGATTATTTAATAATGATTTGGTTTCCAGTGAGGTTATAGTTGAAAATGTACCATTACAGGTCTACCTTAAATAATAAGTTTTAAGGAATTATTGTCAAAAAATGTTTACGTTAAAAGTGTGTAGATACTGGATTCCCCCTTCCACAAAAGTAACATATTGATTAGGCTCTAAGTAATAGGGTAAGCTGACGCAACCTATACAATCTGATTTCGCCTTGTAATCCAGATAAGATTCACTAATGGCAGATTTTTACAGCCAACAGCAGCAGGTTACAAAAGAGCTGATTAGTTTAGTTCAGGATCACTAGTTAGCCTGTTCCCGTTGTATCACGGAAGGTGAACTTGCTGAATATGTCATTCACAGAAGCTCACTTTTAAAAGTGGGATGTAGTAATTGAAAAAAGAGGAAAATGGCCTTCACTCTTTCAGTGTTTGTGTCTGACATGCGTACCCCGCTTCCTAAGCAGTACGTTAACAACCCTTCACCATCAACAAAACTCATCTGTACATCAGCTTTCACATGCACGTGGAGTCTGCTGCCAGGAATGCAAACAACGGCACCATGTATATCCCAGTGTCTAACACACGCATATTCTGCTGAACCATGCAGTCTAAATCACCGGCTTGTACAATGACACTGTTTAGTTCTGGTTAGTGTCAGCAAATATTTGCAGACTGGCTGTCATAACAGGGGCATGGCTGAGAAATGGATGGGAGAAATCCAGCAGGTCTCCACTAGTAAATAAATCAGTAGGGATACTTCAGCCCCTGACCAACCCCCAGTTTTTATCTGGGAGATCCCAGCGTCTTTCATACATTGGTCTCATAAATTCAGCCTTCTGGGTAAGTGGAAAGTTGCCATGTTTTGGCAGGAGATGTCAGTGTAGAATGTCAGCTCTGGCTTGTACTGGTGTCACTGGGAGACTTACTGGTTAGTGGGAGATGCTCAGCAGTGATAGTCATTACGACAAGATAATAAACGCAGAACATGTCCACATTTACTGAGGAGATAAGAGAATACATTTAGGATTAAAGCTAGTGAATGATATGGATTGTAGGGTAGTTTTGACAGAGAGAAATCAAATAAGTTGGGCAACTCGGCAGTGAGTTCTGAAAATAAATGCTGAAACAATCAAGTAAATGTATCACTTAGCTGCCAAAATCAAATTTAGATTGTTTAGGTAATTGATGAAGCAAAAATGTTGGCTCAGACTTTTAAAATGTGGAGATTTGCAGATTGTCCGTTTTATATCAATATAATTATATTACCTACAACTTAATTGAGTCTAAAATGGGAAAATATAACCCATGGTGACATATTTAGGTGAAAAAAACAATTGCTAGATTAAAGGATGATTTTATATTTTGTTGTCAAAAAATCCCATGAAAAGACCAAAACCAACAAAGAATTAAACAACTAACAAGTATTGTCTGTGTCCAAAGCCTGATACAGCTTATTTCTCTGCCATAGATCTCCATTATTGTCCATTAATTATTAAAAAAACATATCATTGAGTCATAACTTCACGCTGGGTGACATGCTCCTTACCATGAACATTGGCAGTGTAATTTATTTTAAGTTAATTCCACATAATAAACCAAGTGTACCAAATATGTATTAATCTGTAGCTGACAATATTCCCTCATTTTTTGTTGTTTTTTCTTTTTTTCCAAATGAAGGTATGTATTTGTGACCCCTTTTTGAAGATTTACGTCCTCAGTAGGAACCAATGAGCTTGAAACTGGGCGCCACAGACATGGTTGGGGGGGGGGGGAAATGATAAGAGAGCCAGCCTTATGCTTTAACTGATAAAATGAGGATTACAGCCCTACAACAACTACAATGTTAATGTGTGAACACCTCAGAGCAGCTTTTATTTCCACCCAAAAAGGAGCTAGGGTAAAGTTTGCCATCTGTGCTTGGGCTGTCTACCTTACATGAAGAGGCTCCCATAGGCAGCGAGGGAGCTGTTAGTCTATGTTCTCCAGCTCTCCTGACGTCCTCTCTTCCTACTGAGTGTGCTCAGCGGACAGGAGCCAGTCTAATCCCCCTGATATGAGGAGCGCCCTGAGACCTGACAAAGCATTCCTCAGATAAAGACACGCGATCACAGAGATGCAGTGGAATTCCCACAGTTGGGGGTAGGCGGACTAAGTGTTTGTGTGTGAGAGTGTGTGTGTGTGAGAGAGAGAGAAAGAGACGGAGAAATGTTTTCTTCAGTACATGAGAACCTTGACATAACCCCTATTGAGACTTCTTTCTCCCATCTCTCTCTCTCTCTCTGTCTGTCTCTACCACCCTCTCCCCCCCTCTGCCGTTTGTGAAAGCCTGTCTCAGAATCAACGCTCCAAATGCAAACCAGACTTCGGTGACCATCCTCTCTCACCTGGGCCTGTCTGCAGCTTCAGTACCCAGCTCTGCTTTTGAAGCCTTACTCCTGAGTGTTCACCCCTGCACCTCCAGGGGTAATGCAAATTATACAGCTTTTATGCCAGAAAAAGGGGGATACTGCTGTCGAATGTTAGACAGGGAGAAACGAGCAGCAGAGAGATGAAAAAGAAAGTCGTTAAATATCTGTGATGTAGTGAAAAGAAACAGCTTCCTGCCAGCTTCTTCTCTCTGTCTCTTTATCCCAGACATGACTCCTGTTTTCCTTAAGACACGTTCTTTGTAGAGCGGTTTTGCTTGGGATGAGGACCTACATCGACAGCTAAAAGAAAGAACAATGGGAGTAAGAAAGACTTTGAGACTCAAATTCCCCAGTTCAAAAGGGTTTCTGTTAAAGAATGTTTTTCAAGATCCACCAAAGCCTCCTATGAGGATACCAAGGGGAAATGTCTTCAAGGTCTGACTTTCAAAAGTCCCCTGCAGTTATGTTGGGATAAACGGCTTGAATCTGTGACGCTTGAGAATCACAAGCATATATACACCATATGGGCTCTTGAGAAACTGATGAAGCTGTTAGGTCTGTCAACACCAGAGGCATTTTAATCCAGATTTCTTTTTTACCACAATCACCATTGTGCAGAGCAGAAAAGAGAGGATTTTCAATAAATAGTATGGCAGTATATGTGTATGCCAAGCCTTGTTTAAACTTGAGCCCTCACCTATCGAATGACCGGAACTGTAGTGATGATTCTCTGGCTGCATCGCCCACACTCCCTAGAAATGCTGGTGGCAGTAGACTTGGGTCCACCATTATATCATCAGCTGGAGCGCTCACTAGGCTGCGCAGGATGTCCTTCACATTCTTGCCCTTTGAATCAGCGGGGAGAGAAGGTCTGACCTCAGAAGACAGCGTAGACAAGGCCTCTGAGATGGCGTCTGGGCCGTGAGTCACGCCAGAGGATGACAGGTCTGCCTCGGATGCAGCAGTTGAGGTGTGGTCATCACCGATGCCAGAATCATACCGCCGGAGAGAGACTCCATTCTCCACTTCTAATCCACCAGAAATGGCGCCACTATCTATGAAGAAAAATAATAATGAAGAAATTGAGCGCAATAAAGCCACATGAGAGATTAATTACTTCACAAGTAGAGGGAAGAAAACTAGACAAAATTAAATTCTGTTCTCAAACCTCTCCTTTTTTTTATATTATAGTTTAATATTGTGTAGTGCAAAACTGTATAGATTCAACAGCCTCTAAAAATGATTCGAGTGCAGAATTTTGTGTCAAGAAGTGACATGATGACAAGAGGTTGTAAGTACTCTAGACAGGTCTTTGTATTTAGGAGAAACGCAGAAAAAGATTGGGAGCCACTGCATTACACATTGTAGTATTATTTTCCTACCAGACAAATAATTTTTTTCTTTGGAGCCATCTTTTTGTCTTTGCTGTATACCTGTGCTCCTGGCAGACTGCGATCGTTGAGGGTGTTTCTTGTCATTGTGGGGCTCCAGGATGTCGCGGTACTTGGACACCATGAGGACTGAGATGAAGTAGACAACAGCAAGTGCCAGAAACTGAGCCTGCTTACTGTCCTCCTGGAACAAACAACATACACTAAACAATCTGTGTGTGCGTCTTCTTCAGAAAGCAGAGATAGTTGAATAATTTCATGAAGGCTATGAACACTGTGTTGTGGACTGCACACTACATGAATGTGTTTTCTGTATAACTCACAATATCTCTAAAGACGACAGCCCTGAGGCGGTTAATGTCCATGTCCTGGAGAAGCCGGTCCAGGTCGCTGATTGGAGACATTCCACCTGTCACTGCGTCAACAGGACTCTGCTAGCATGCATGAAAACCAAACCATTACCACATGAAATGTATTATTGGCTCCAAGTAGCACGTGTACTTTGCACCAATCAGGATGTTTATTAATCCATGTGGGCTTCATGGAGTGGGGTAAGGTTTCACAGCTTGGGGAAGCTATCCCTCCTGGGATCATGTCCTTAACATAATGGCTTTTCTATGGAGCCACTGCATTATAAATGAGCTTTAACACCCGGTTCAGGGAAGAACAACATGACTTTACTGGAAGCCACTGTATCAAATCAAAGGGGCAATGACAAAAGGCCTTGTCTAGTGTCACAAATAGCAACCAGTGCGGTAATATAATAAGATATGAGCTAATGCAATCAGACTTGGTTGTTGTTGGTGAGCAGGAGAAAGGACAACGCTCCTTCTGGTTTACTATTGAGTATGGGAAAAGGGCAAAGGAAGATGCAGCCATTTTCAAGTGTAAAAAAAAAGCAAGCTTAATAAGGATGACTACTACAAGAGGGAGAGTGAATTACTAATAACAACAATGTTATTTTGTATTTTGGGGCAAACAATTGTAAACACATTTAAAACAGCTGAGCAAGTGTAGAAAATGTGTAAGATAATGAAGTGAGGAGATGATTTTGGTTACTTGCCTGCGCAGCTACAGACTTGGCTGCTCCAAGCACATTGCTAGGCATGGCTGTGTAGCTGCACGCTTGCCCTACTGTGCCATGCTTATACTGGGCTTGCTGACACTCCAGACAATTTCTCACTGCCATAGCACACACTGGGGAGGAATGGAGAAACAGACTTTGGATGACGTCATATAAATAAAGTCATTCAGAGAAATATGTAGAGGCATTGCATTGAAGTACCTAAAAAGAGATGGCACCCGAAGGAAATTAATAAAATAAAAAATAATAAAAACTAAAAAATCTCAGTCAAAATCCAGATAATACACTAAAAAAACCACAACAGGAGCAGCTGAGAGAGAAAAAAAAACCAAGGAGAAAAAGTGGGGCCATGACAAGGTCAGTTCTCTGGCCAACTCTGGCAGCATCGTTCACTCTTCCCTGCTCCACCTCTCCTCCCAAGGTCACAGTGCAAGGGTGTGCTCTTGAATCACAGCCATTGTGTGCCGCTCCCATAACAAATGACACTGCTAGGGTGTGCACATGCTGAGTAGGCAGCAAGATACGTCCTTTGTCACAAAAGATCTTGTGGTCCGACAAGTTTAGTTCAAAACTGGCACACTTACCATTTGTAATCTAGCGTGCTGCTCCTCTGGTGCCCCCTCAACCCCCGCTGCTCTGTACTTGACAACTGACAAATGTTAACTCTGAGCCATTTAGATTACGAAGTAGGGAATTATTCCGTCTGGAAATGGGCTCGCTGTTTCCATTAGGACTACTCTTTCATACAACCATTTATAAAAAGAGAGGGGGAGGGAGGGGTGGAGATGCTGAAACCTTGTTACAGTCTTCCAAAATCAGATTAGGTGCCAGCAATGGGGAGTGCATACCTCATCAAATATTCATTTCATAACGGCTGCTTTCTAAAACTGGACCTGTAGTACGGTGGCATCGCTTTCCTGCAGAACCCCAACAGCAGCAATGGTAGGTGGATAATATCTGAGAGGAGAAGTGCTCTTTGTATAACAAGTTTGCATTTTAAAAGCCTTTTTTTTTTTTTTACACCTTCACTGTAATGAGAATCTAAAAGCATACGGATATCCAGATTTGCACCATTACATATATGGAGCCAAGCATGAAGACATTATTTCAATCAGTGTAGAAAGCATTGCACCACTTCCACGCGGTGTGTGTGTGTGTGTGTGTGTGTGTGTGTGTGTGTGTGTGTGTGTGTGCGCGTGTGTGCATACTGTGTTGATCTGTGTTTGCTGAAAAGGCGCACCACATAAAATGAATAATGGAAGAATTTCAATATCTTTTATTCAGCTAGAGCGTGGCTTGGCTTTTGATGCTGTCAGAGGAAACTGTAATAGCCTGGAACAGAAAGCAGAAAAAAGCCTCGGGCTACGCTGCAGTACAGTACAGCCAAGGCCATTATGTAGAACTCACTATATCATGATAGCAGCCATTTTAGAGTGTTGCCATGCAGTGGGGTTATAATAACAAGATAAAGGAGCGATGATATGAGCAGAGTGAAAGAGGCGAGGGAATGAAAGCAATCGCTGGGGATGGAGAGGAAGGCGGTGGAAAAGAAAGAGAACACAGAAGGGAAGTTCAAAACAGGCTACAGGGAGCCATGACTGAGGCTAATAGAAGAGGCTACTGCCGGCTGATACGAGGTGGATCGATGAACAGGGGAGGACACAGGGCTTGGTAAAAGGAGGAGATAAAAGACGGAAATTCAAAGAGGGGGTGCAGATGAAGAAAGAAGAAAGAAAGCCAAACAAAAAATGTGCAGGGTTGAAGAAATAAAAAAAATAGGAAAGGAAGACGAAAAGAATGGATGAGATTAAAAGCAAATGAGCGCTTTTAGGAATAATGAGTCTATTAAAATAACAAAGATAAGACTAAGCGATGGGGAAAAGTAACAAAGCAAAAACATCAGTGTGCATACCAAGGCGAAGGCATTGCCGGAGGATGCCTCCTGACGACATGTTTTTCTCAGCTTCTATCTCGGTGAAGTTGAGGGAGCTGGCAAAGATGAGAACATCCACGAGGTTGATGAGGCGCTGTAAGAAGGTGATTGAAGCCTCCACTGTCAAGCCTTGGGATGGTTCAATGTTCTCCAGTTCGTGCTGGTAGTAGAGAGGAACATTTACACAGTAATGAATGTATAAGTTATCGTAAAACTCTTATTATTGTAAATGAAGTCTTCATTCAGTATAGATTAAGAATTGGTTGATTTTAGAGACGTAACTATATAGTAAAAGATTTCTGCTTTAATTAATAATAATACATAAAAAGAAAAAAAATGTCTTTATTTTAATGTAAAGAATGCCAAAAGCACACAACTAATGGAAATTAAAATTTTTGGTTTCACACTAAGAGAACTCAGACAAATGGATCAAAGAAAAAAAAAAAAAAAACACTGAGCGAAGAACACTGAAGTTCATTCTTGACCTGTAGTCTCAAGATTTTTTCAGTTTACTTTGAAGTTCTTTCAATTTAAATTACTTCAATAAATATTTCTGAAAAATATGGGCATTGTACAAGACTCAAAGCAGTGACATCAGAACATAGCTACAAATTAAGCAATAAAAAGGACAGCATGAATGATGAAAAAATGTGAATCTGTATATGTATTTCCTTAATGTTTTTTGTCACCGTTATTACTATTACTTATATTTAATGTTTAAAATATCTTGCCAATAAAGATTTAAGTGGATAAAAAATTAAATATATCTAAAAATTACACAAAAGATGGAACTAATAATGTAATGTACATATGGAATATATGTGACAAATACACTGATGAAGCATCCTGATAGAGCATTTAAAATCTGAATTTGTTACATCCAGCTTTATTTGGTTAAAGACCACACGTAACTGAATGTAATTGAATTATAATGGGATTGAACATCAACCTGTTTCTTAGACAGGCCAGTAAAGTCATTGTCAAAGAATCATGTAAGAGAGTCAGACAACACAAAAACAAACTAACAATGTTAGGAAGCAGCTAAGCGAAGTCTAATGTGATTGGGAAAGGTCAATGTGGATGGATAACTTCCTGCGATTGGAGCCATCACTATATATACAGCCACAGTTAAGTAGGCATGCAGGCACGCACGCACACACACACAGAGAGACAGACAGACAAAGACTCACAGAGGAAGAGGTGGCAGCAGAGAGCAGAGGTAAAATGCCTCCACAAGCCATGATGAGGTTGTCCACCACCTGGGAGATGAGGTGTATACTGTTGTGGACAAACACCACGTTCTCACTGCTGTTCACAAAGTCCAAAATTGTCTTTGTGGAGTGACTGAAAGACAGACGAGAAAAATGTTGCTTTATTAACAAAACACAAAGTAGAATATACCAAGTAGAATGTAACCTCTTAGAAATAGGAGTGCAACATTTTGACCAACTAAAAGTGAGAGCATGTTTTATTTAAGTAATTTTATTATTTGGCTCTATATAACACAGTGGCTTGTCTACAGATCAAACTGTTCATAGTTCTGCCCAGTTGTCATTAACTGATTTGAAGATAAAAATACTCAACATATCCTGTCTTTCCAAAATAAAAAAAATGTTCCTGTGCTTTGTCCATTTCTTATCAAGTCCATAGAGACTTGAGTTTACGTTTAATGTCATCTGAAGTGCATGCAAATGTTGTGGCTACTATATTTCTGGCCAATATCTTTTTTGCCTTTAAATGAGCAAATATGCAAAGAATGTTCCTCATTTTGGAATAAAACAGTTTATAATGTAATGGACTTCCCGTGTACACAGAATCAGAAGTAGAATCTGCTGTTTTACTTTTTTTATTTTCTTCTTTTGTCTAGGTTGTGTGAGCCTATTTCACCCTCTTGTCTTTTGCTGTGTCAAATTTGTCTTCATGTTGGTAACTTGTATAGCACTGTAAACAAATAAAAACAATTTTAAAAAAGGAGAAGTAAAATCTTCCTAGTAACAAAATTAAGATTTGTGAAGAACTCGTTCGGGCATATGCACCACTTGATTAGGAGACGGCTTGTGAGATGAAATCTTCTGCCTGCTCCTCAGAGGAATGGAAAGTCAATAAATCTCTATTCCATTAACCAATTAACAAAATTACTGTTAGCTAAAGCATCAGCAAAGTCAGAGTCAGCGGATTGTTACCCTACCTCCTCCACATCTGGACATCTGTCTCAATAGAGAAGAGCAGGTCAGTGAGGAGGCGTTGGTGCATGTGGGACCAGCGGAACTCGGGGATACGAAACATGGTGGAACGAGGGGCCGAAGTGCCGCCCTCTCTGTGCTGACCGGAAGACCCTCCAGCTGCTGCTGCCGCTGCAGGCTGGCCTTGGTTAGTTTCCTACAGAGACACAACAGAAATATTTTGCTTTAACATGAGGGTTTAAATCTGAAAATGATCAATTCTGTAAAATATAATTTAGTGAAAGAGAAGTAGTAAGTAGTAAGAGGAAAAAAGAAAAACACATACTGCTGTAGAGGTCTCCTTCAATTCAAGTCTCTCTGTGTCTAAGGCCACATTGGACACGTCCAGTCTGGCAATTTTGATCTCTTTAGTCTTGCTGACTGTGTCCACACTCTTCTGGGTGCCAGTGTTGGTGCTGCTGTCTGGGGGACTGGACAAAGGTTCCTCTTTAGTGGTGCCAGTGGTCTCTGAAGGCTGACTATGTGAGGTGGAGTCTGCTGCTGCAGCAACCTCCTGGCCTGTAGAGGGCAGTGTGCTATCTGTGGTCTGCTGGTCTGCTGGAGCAGTTTCAGTTATGGACGAAGCCTGCTCATCATCTTCTTTGGGTGGTTCTGTCACACTTTGTTCAAGTGTTTCAGCTGGAGGAGCCGGACTCTCCAAGCCAGACACCTGTTTCTCTTCAGTTTTACTCTCTTGAGTTTTTTCTTGTATTCTAACCTCCTGCTTCTCACCGTTTTCTTCGTCTGTCTTCATCTCATGTCCTTCCTGAACATTGTTCAAGCCTTCATCATCTTCATGTTTATCTTCCTCCTTTTGTCCTACCTTCACTTCCTGTCCAGCAACAGCAGAAGCATAAGAGGACTCCACTTGGCTACCATCAGCATCACTAGGGTGGATCTGGTCACTAACAGATGGCATGTCAACCAGGTCCTCGTTGAAGACGGAGGCTCCACCCACCGCACTGGTTACCACAGTCTCAGGGGACGTTTGGTCAGTCTTACCCTCTTGCTCCGAAACCACTGGCATTTCTGTATCTGCTTCATTCAAAGAGTCTTCTGTCATGGAGTTTGAGGATTCACCTTTGTTAGGTTCACTCTCAGATTTTTCATCATCACTCACAGAAGTTGTAGCAGAATCCCCACCCACTTCTGTTGCTTTTGTGTGATCCATTTCAGCCTGGGTGCTAACGGATGATTGTAGATTGTCAGTGGTCATCTCAGTCACTGGTTCCTGCTTGCTGGTCTCTTCGCACTGTTCTTCTTTATTCTCTTTTTCATCACCCGAGCCATCCTTAAAAGACTCCTGAACCAACTTCTGCTCTTCTTCTTCGGCCCTGGCCAGGATGTTTGACACAGTGATGGATGCGTGTCCCCTTCCTCCAGCAGCGTCTTGTGGGCTGGAGGTGATGGTAGAACTAGATGCTGAGTCAGGGGACTTCTGGGACAGCTCATCCACTGTGAGTTCAATGACAGTGGAAGGTGCCGTCTCCTCTACAGGTGGCCCATTCACACATTCCATGGTCTCTGAGCTTTGGCTGACACCAGAGATGGTTCGGATTGTGCTCACAGAGCCTGCAGACTCCTGACGCTGGTACTGAGAGAACATACGGGACAGATTCTCTTTGTGCAGCTCAAAGGTCACCTGCAAACACAAAAGTGTATATGTTCAAATGTATGAACCACTAGTAGTCTTGGCGACATCATTCTATCTTTTAATTAAAGGATCATTCCGATTTTTTTACAACTTGGGTCTTACTATTGTAGATTTTCCATCATTTCAACAAATTATGATGACATTTTACTTACCAGTAAATGCTGAGATCTGAGAACATAGTGACATTACTACAGTGAAATCCGACAGGGCAAGAAACAAGTAGTCAGGCTATCAAACAAGTTGTAAACAAGACAGGTTCCATAATATCTATCCCACTTTACTTGGAACTGAGACTGAGTGCACTGAAAGGTCATTGAACAGTAAAACCTATGTGCACACAGCTACAGGTAGTACCGTAGATTAAGGAAGAACCAGGAAGTCTGTGAACTGAGGTGGGATTTAACAGGGGCTTTGTTTAAAACCTGAATGATCGCCTGGATGATCAGGTTTCTTGTCCCATTAAACTTCTTTTAAAAGTTGCTGTGTTCCAAGGTTTCAGGAAATAACTGGGTGACTATAATTGCGTTACTTCTGATAGGAAGTATGACCAAAACCACATAAATAAGACCAGAATTGTAGAAGAAGTGTAGTTTCTGTAATACTGTGGGAAAAGTATGTGTGGCTATGCTTCTGTTTGGGAATAAAGAAAAGGCATCATGAAATGTTTTATTGAACACTTAAAACATCACACAAAAATAAAATATCACCACGTTAGTTAATGATACATGCCATAAACCTATTTAACAATACACTTTTAGTAGTTACTTCATGATGTACCAATAGTTTGGCTATACATAAAAAATCCAACTAATGCCATCACATATTTTTCCATCTTATCAAATAAACCCTCCCTCTCGCTAACTAATATCCATTGATTTACATTTTCAGCCTTTAAATTATCTTTCCATGTGTCACATCTTGCCCTAACATCCTGTTGCCATATGGAAACATCAACTTGTGGAAGCAAGATATTCTCAAAATGTTCTTTAGCTGTGAGCTTATTACTACAATACAAACGACTGGGACAATTTGTGGCTAAACATGCCATATTTATAACTTTTCCGTTCTCTTATGTGCAGCTGCCCATGGCCTATTAGCCTCTATCAGTCTTCTTACATCTGATATGGGTAGACTAGACTGCTAGTCTATAACGACAATGGTCTGCAGTGGCATTTGAGGAAAAGCCCATCCATGTAAGCAGTCATAGATTAGCAGTAGATACTATTAGAGTGTGTCTGCTAGCTGTGCTGAGTGCGTGTCCAGCATCGGCAAATCCTCCCACGCCTAATTTAAGACCCTGCATTAATCACTGCGCTTGGAGGACAGAAAGTCAAAGATGGGTTGGTGGTGGAGGGGGGAATGAAACTAGACCCACTTTGCTCCATTTTCACCTGAGGCTATTTGGACAGAAGGAGAGGGAGAGATCAAAAGGAAGACAAAAAAAATTGTAAATTACAAAAGGGGGAAGAGAAAGAAAGTGAGTCATTGAGAGTGGAAGAAAGGACAGGGAGAGAAAGAAGCTGATTATTTGTAATTAATTAGGCGTTATTGTTCTAAATTAGCCTGCTACATGGGTGCTCATTAATCTTCTGTAGTGGGAAGCAGTGATTGGTAATCCATAGCTGTTTTCTGAGTGCACAGCCTGTTCTAAATGCGCCAGTAGTCTGTCTCCTCCTCTCTTCCTCTTTCCCAGTGATCACCCAGCAAGACCTTCTATCACATTACTTTGAGCTTAATTTGACATTTAGCATTTTTAGAAATTAAAAGGCTGCATTCAGAACGCCCTGCTATAGAAATTATGCAGGAGAGCAGTGCAGAACATAACGTCATAGATTCAGGATGCAGTCTGTGCATAAAGATGATGTATGTTGGCCTTAAACGGGGCTCTGTAACAGATCCAGTTACCATTAGACAGAGGTAGTATATGTCTCTGTGGTTTTTAAAAGAGCGTGTAGCCTTGCTACAATATATAGAAACTGCCTTGGGTGGCTAAGACATCAGCGCTGATCTAATCTAATTTCATTCCACTCCATGACTAGGCCTGGCCTCAGTGGGGTATGGAAAAATGTTATGGTAATGTACAAAAACATGGTGGGCATCTCTAATGTGACAGTTGACATGCTATTAACTGTGCAGATCATACAAAAAGACCTGACATGTCTTGCTATCATAAACAAAAACACATTGCCATACATCAATACTGCAGGTTTCGGTAGTTTCACTTCCCATTAAAAATGAAATATATCGCAAACCGACCAAAAAGAAAAAAATAGAAATCTCCTCTTTCCTGCAGTCAAACAATACCTGTGATCACATTTCCAAAACATTGTAAATGTGTAGAGAAGCTAGAACTTCCATCGCACCCCAGTCTGTGCTGTATAACTCATCTGGAATAAGCAGAAACCTCACACAACAGTCTGTTAGGTGAAGGTCACGGTGGTAACGCGCTGATCTTGGCAGACCCCCACAGTAGGAGCCTGGGAGTCCCCATTTAGATAAAAAGATAGAGACCAACCACAAAACAAAGGGGAAATGGGGAGGGCAGCATGGCTCTAATCCGATTAGCTAAACGCAATTCCTCCACCAAAATCAATGTCATCTGCTACTGCTGTGCTAGCTGTGCGGTTTTGCTTCTTGTTCACAATATCTTCCTTCCTCATTCCTTGTAAAAACATTTTTCTTCATAGTTTGTTTTTATCTGATCCAGCAATATGCATATAGTCTTTATCTGTAATTTCTATCACAACCACAGGAAGACAAAATTGAGTCTTCAGGACACTGTACATTAGTCAAATTCATGGGGTTTCCATCAGCACTTTAAATTTCACTTTGGGATTTTAATATTTATTTGAGTATTAGATAAAAGATCAATACATGGATACTAGTACTGGTGGTTGGCTTTCTATTGGATAGTATAGGCAACACTAGATGCATGGCTATTATCTAGCATCAGCTTTTCCTTGTTCTCACGTTCTCCTTCCTTTGTACACTTGTCAATGCATCAATCTGAAACTCTGTGCCAAGAACCACAGCTCGACTCTGTCTGTGAAATGTCTCAATAACCCCAGAGGGCAAAAGCTGCATGGCCAAACTATTCTACATTTTACCATGAACTGAAACAGGAAGATTAGCTATAATTAAACTAAATTCTTCCAAATATGCCCAACTTCTAAAGATAATTGTAAAATGACCAGCTAATGACGTTTAGTATATTTTGCCGAAGATCTGTTAACTCATTTCTGCTCATATTTATCTTTGTGGTAAAACGTCTGACAGGTATAATGAAGTTAGCTGACAGTGGGAGTCTGAAGGACGGAGGGACCTTCACACCCCGAATCTCTCTCTTTTGGAGATCTCCTTGTTCTCAAACTGATTTGTGTGCAGAGATGGACGAGGGGCACCTTGGTTGGGTGTGTGGGCTGTCGTGTCAGCATGCCCACCTGCAGGAACATCTGTCTATTCACAGAGACTCAGATGCAGATACACTTGCTTCCCAATGACTGACATAAAGCACGCGCATGCACACGCACGCAAAATGTTTTGCTTCTCAACAAATTATAACCAGTTTGTTAGTGCCTCTTTCTGGTCTATAGTTTTTGTAGACAATACAATAAAATAAAATAAAAAGTCTCTGGGTGATCAGTAAACCATGTCAATTCATGGCAACAAGAACTGCTTGAGCTCACTTTGACACTGGGTGGGGACAAAGCAATTGGAGCTGATCACAATGCACAAATCAAGCCTCCCAGCGAGGCTACAATACATTTTTTTATACCTATAGATTGGTACCAGTTTACAGAAATTAAAAAGAAATATGTGTAATATGGTCCATATAGTGATTCTGTACACTTGAGGAAATAAGTCAAGACTTCATATCTGACAAAGTTGCTCATCCCACTTTAGTTTCTGCCAGGTGTCATTGAATAAGGAGTTGTATATCAAAAATGTTACTTATACACTTGGAAACTTCAACTTTTCTTTCCAAATACAATATAAAGCACGTCCCTAAAAAGCACAGGAACAAATGTGAAAAGTATGATATACAAAATAATGCATTAATAGAAAATGAATGCATGACTGAGAAAGGTTTAATCAAACATGCTTTCAGCATGAGGCATATTGTCTCTATACATGCCAAACTGACAACTTTACCACAGTTGACACAAGGCAAACTAATTCACAAAGTCTTTGTAGAGGAGAAGTGTGCAAATATGTATTTGTAAATGCATATATGCACTTATCAAGAGGCTCCCAGTGGGCTGGTTGTATTTATGAGGCCTTGTTTCTCTGACTGTTCTCGCACGGTTCCGATGAATATTCAATGGGCTCGGAGAGAAGGGCTTCCGAGAGCCCAAGAGAAAAGGAGGGCAAAGAGAAAATGTACATAGTAACACACACACACACACACACACACACACCCCTGCAGCAGTGGGAGGAGAGAGCAACAGTGACAAACAGCTTTGGTGCTACAAAGGTGGCAGGAAATCTATCAAACGGGACAATAAAATTGCAATTGAGTTTCTTTAGCTTTTTTTATAGCAGATGCATGTATCTTGGTGGCTAGCACCCACTGCAACTATCCAAGTCACAGGCGGGGTGCCTGCACTGCGCATGCATTTGTGTGCGTGTGTGTTTGTGTGTGTGTGCGCCTCACATCTGACAAGTGCATGGGTTTATTCACACACCCTGTGTGAAATTCTGTTGCTAGATGAGTGCTGGGCATTGTAACTAGAGCCAAGAAGAAACAGCATTAATCTTGTGCAATTATAGGGAAAAAAGGCAATTACAGTCTGTCAGGTACAAAGAACAATAAACAATTTCTGCACACCACCAAACTAAACACTTTGTTGCAGAGTGAGACACCCACAACACACGGCAGCTCTATGGACAGATGAAACAAGAACAAAAGATTTGGGCGAAATCTTAAAAAATGTGCATCATAGAAAAGCCAAAATCTCTGAATAATATTATATTTACATTAATATTATTATGTTTTATTTATATATATATATATATATATATATATATATATAATAAAAATAAAAAGCAGATGTATATTAAATAGAGGGATAATAAAAATGTTTTTTAAATATTCTAACTGATGTAATGACAGTAAAGTACGCAGCCCTCTGCTGTTGTACATGCATGTGTTATATGTTCACTGTAATGGTTTCACTATACAACAAAGTGCCCTCATCTTTATGAACAACTTACTGTCCTTGACTGCTGATGTGGTCAAGCCTAAATTTCCTTAGACTTCATTTGTACCTCTGTTTTATTTTCACTGCAGGTTAGTTCTACAGTGTTCAGAGGTGTTCAGAGCATCAAGCATACTACACACGCCATCCTGCTAACAGCTGCCTTCATATTGATCATCTCCCAGGCAGTCTGTCTGTGCCCCCTACTGGACGCCAACAGTCACAGCACTCCATGCTACGGGTGAAGTGTCTCATATCACAAGCACTTCTTTAACTCAACCTTCAATCTGCCAGGTTTAAAAACCCCCCAGACCACAATCTGACACCAACCTCAATTACTTCACTGCTTTGGAAGAGAGTAGCGTAATATGATATCAACAGTGAATTTCTAAAGCAGAATTTTGAAGTCAGCTTTTGGAAATAAGAAGTGCCAGAAGTTTATTTTTATCTGTGCAACGTGAAAGAAAGAGACTCTATATATAAATAAAGGGTGGAAGGGCTGGTGGACTCATTCCCATTGGTTTATATTGCAACTAGCTTTTAAATTAAAATCACTGTATGGCTTCCATAGCTTAATCTGATGGGCACTGAGAGGCAAGGTTCAATTACTGTGCTAGCCTACACTGCGAGTTACAGGGTCAGACGATAATGCTCTCTAATTTCTGATTTGATGAATTGCATTATGTCAGATTCAAACTAAACATATGGGTGACAGAGCTGGTGGCTTTGACTGAACACTGCTGTCCATTTGGCTGGAATCAAACTGAGGAGGGTTACGGTTACAGTCATGTGGTGAATGTTTAGGCTGACAATACTGAAGCAAGATGTGTGTGTGTGTGTGTGTGTGTGTTTGTTCTTCTGTTTACTACAGAGAGATAAAGAGTGTGTAAGGTATAAGGAAAAAAAACAGAAACGTACTGTAAAACAAAAAAATTTAATAAATTGAAACAGATGAGATAGAAGAAGATCCACAGAGAAAGATAAACAAAGCAGTGTTAAACCTGTGTGTGTGTGTGTGTGTGTGTGTACGGATATAATGAGTGCTCTGACCTTGGAGTGGGTGATGGACAGGGTGTCCACCCAGACGCGCCATCCGCCCCACTCATATTTGATAGCGTGATAGAGCAGGATGCGGAAGATGGCGTACACCATCTCTGTGATTTTCTGCTCCTCGCTGTTTCGCGGGTTGATGAAGCACAGAGAGAGCATCCACTCCTGCCACACCGAGCACTGCAGCAGGCTCCTGAAACAAAAAAAGCACACAGCTATGTAGTGCTTAAAGTGTGTGTGTGTGTGTGTGTGTGTGTGTGTGTGTGTGTGTGTGTGTGTGTGTGTGTGATGTAGTTCTGTGAAGTGGTCAAATTTTTACCTGCGGTTCTCTCTGCTGTTATTGAACAGTTTGATCATGTCTGACAGAAAGACCCTGCGCACCTCCATGCTCTCAGGGGACGGAGGAGAGTTCTTCAGTAGCGCAGCTATTACCTTCAGAATTTCTAGAAATATTAACAGAAACATACCCATTGTGTTTAAGGGTTGATGTAAAATACAGTTTAGCATAAATTATGACCAAAATATCACAATACTTCTTCTGTTCAGAATGTATATTTGTGTTTTTTTTATATAATACATTATACTGTAGCAAGTTTTAAGGATTATGATTTTTTTTTTAAAGGTTGGATTTGGAAACATCCAGCATTGGAAATAAAACTTGCTTTGTGGCACAGAAGGAGAAACTGCACAAATCAACAACTAAATCATACATTGGTCTCAACATGTGCAAATCATTGTGTCACAAACTATCTGAGCTCTCAGCTGTACACACCTGAAAATATGTGCCTGTGGTAAGAAAAACAGAACAGAGGAGACAAAAAAAAGCCCAGGCCATTGATCTTTATCATACTGTAATGGTTTTGGTATTATTTCAAACGAGTGAGCCAGAGTCGCAGGCCCTTCTGGAAGGCTTGGCTTCAGTTAAACCAAAGAGACTGACTGTTTAGATGAATTATCTAGACAATGTCAGTGTCCATTTTCTTTGCGTAGAGAGACGGCAGGGCTTGGATTTCACTTGTCTCTCCAGACCTTAGCGCTAACCGATGCCCCCTTGCCCCGGCAGACAGTTGTGTTGTTTCTACGCCTTAGTTACTCAAATTATGAGTCGCTGAACCTTTACCGCCAGAAAATTGCCCCAGCATGTACTGGGAATGAGGATGGAGGGATGGCGTATCCCCTTCTTTTTTCCATTTGCTCTTGGTTCCTTTCCCTTGAGTTAATTTGAGGGAAACGGTATTTCCTCGGTTTGTTTGATTGGCTCTGACGTTACTAAAGACTGCAATCAGGGGGCCATTTTGGGAGTTTGTCGCAGATTAAATCAAGAGAATGCACGGCAAAGGAGAAACAGACCACCACTCTGTGTTCCACATAATGTGCTCACATGTACAAACCCATACAAGGTTTGTATGATATATACCGCCTGTCTAGGATGGTTGAGTTGGAGAATTTTTAACACAATAAAGGCTTAAGATAATCAATGTGTGACTACAGCAGGACCTTGTCAGATTAAGGTTGGTTGGAAGTAAACCTTGGTTGTGATTATACCAAGTGCTTGGATTTCAAACTGATTAAAGCCGTTTTGCAAGTGCGTGCACAAAGGTGCATGTGTGTGGAAGCATTGGTAAGAGAAAGAGAAAGAGGGATGTTTTCTTTTCTTAGTTGAAATGAATACTCAACATACGAAAAGATTTTCTGAGCTGACGTGAAATTGGAGGTAAGTAACGGCCTGAAAAAATAAGATGGACCACTGATCAAAGCCTGGACTCGCTGTTTCAGCTTGTTAAGTTGCTGCATATAAAAAAGAGCATGCACTTTCTACTAGTATTGAAGCATTGGTTGAAAGAAAGAAAGAAAACTGCACAGATAGTATGTGTGTGAGTATATAGCAATGCAGTACATACACATACATATGCAGTGATCTGTGCATCTAAATGTTTTTACATTTAGTCATAAACAATATTATTCAAATCTATGTTTGATTATTGCTATTATAAATACACATTAAAAATCACTATAAAATACATAATAAAAATACAACTTTGATGGTAAAATACATAGACTGTATACACATGATTTAGGAAAATGCATTAAAACAACCAACTGTAAATTTATTAGATGCAATCAAATACTTGATAAAATGTATTAAATACATACACAAACAACATTTTACACACACTGAATTAAGTGCAATTTATTTACATTTATCATCTTTATATGCAAATGAATGCGGACAAAACATGCTACCGAACTCCAATAAAACTAGCAGATGTGTGTACATTTGTCACGCAAAGTGTTTGCGCAATCCTCATGCTAGGTTTACATCTGATGTTCAGCTGTATGAAAACACCCTCTGGCTGCAAAATTTATGTCGTTCATTTGTTTGACTGTATATAGCGATTGCACAGTTCCATGGGGAATATCATCTAATGCAGTGTGGAGCAATAGGTATGTAGAGGGTATGCTGCCGGGGATGATTTAGGAGGAGTAATGTGGCACAGAGGAGGCACTTACGTGGGTTGAGAATCTTCACAGTTGAGTCGGGGTCCGGATGCTGTTTATGGATCACTTGAGTGCAGATCTGCTCTGTAAGAATCTACCAGGGGACAGAGAGGGGATTGGAGTGATAAATATCCACATCAGTCTCAACAAACCAAACTATGGATACACAAAGCTATGTATGCGTTTCACCATCACGTCGTATATGGCTGAATAATTGTTAAACCAAGTTTCTGCAGGTGGTCAGACATACTATTTATTAATTTAACTAAGTCATTAAATTGTCATGTTGAACGGTAAAGGAAAAAAACAAATTAGACAAAAATAAAGTCAGTTAAAAAGGCAAAAACTAAATGCAACAAAATAAATATTGGCATGCAGTTGAACACAGATGTTATTGCTGTATGTCAGTGTTGAAGGTAATTTCAGTCATGTAAGAACTGGCCTGGAGTGTGTACGTATGCAGAGGACTGACCTCAAAGAGCACATTGTAGGCTGTCATGCTGAACTGGCTGGAGTGGAGCATCAGGCGCTCAGTGAGCAGGGAGAAGAGGCCATGACTCAGCATGACCTCAGATTTCCTCCTGTTGGGGATTTTAGGAGGTCAGAGGTCAGTCAGTTAACTTCAGTATTTGCCAGACCACTGATGTATCAGAAAGCAATGCAGCACCTCTTATAAACTGGAACATGATATAAAAACCTGACTTGATTTCAATGTACTGAAATACACCAACTGTCATGTTTTTGTTTTATTTGAAAAGTAATATCAAATCATATTGAATACCACACAGTTTGAGAATCTGCATCAAAATCTGCAGTTTCTGATGAGTCAAATAACGGCAGCAGTTGAAACTTGTAGAAGTATAAATCAGCTGAGCTCCAGCTGACATTTGAGGTGGAGGAAATGAAAAAGAGAATCCCTGCTGATGAAGTATTTGTCACTTTCATCTCTGACCCTGAGTCGACTACAATTTTAGCATTGCAGCTCGGCAAAAAAAAACTGCAGACTGTTTGCAGATAGTCTCAGTCAATCTTGCATCTGGATAACAAGGCTTGACAAGACAGGGCTAGAATTGTTTCTGGTACTCCTATTTCAGCATAGAGTGTGGACACTAGAAATGCTGGTTATGAGTGAAAATGAAGTGATGAACAGCTTTCAATTTGACCCGAATCTCTCACTGCATTACCACTGGACTTATCGTAACAGTGTGCTCACTGGACCATTGGTGCATTGGACTGCTCATTATAAAAAAAAGGCAACTCACAAGTGACAGATATACATCAAAGGAATGTCCAGAATGACAATAAAGAAGGGGTGGTAATATTGATAATAGTTCATTTTCAGTTTAGTGTATTTTGACAGTGTGGACTGCAGCTGGATAGAGATTTAAAATTAACAGATTGTGTTATTTAAATGTAGCTGTGTAAAGAGATTGTTCTGCACACTTTAGTGTTTTACAGCTTTCACCATAAGGGATCATTAGGAACTACATAAAAACTTAATAACTAGCTTAAGAAACTACAGACAGATCAATAATCAACACTTTTGAAAATGTAATTGCCTTTCAGTTATTAATGATGTTATGTGGTATTTTATGTATCATATTCTAATACAAACTGAACTACATAGAACCTTTCCAAACTACAGTTCTACACTCTGGGAATGAGGTGCCAAGGATTTAAGCTTTGGGACTTTACTTACTTTGGTGACAAGTGTTTCACAAAGTAGCCCATCACTTTCAGTGCCTGCACTCTTATTCCTTCACTTTTTGAGGCCAAAAGCTTGTAAATCACACTGTGAAAAAAGCAAAATTAAAATGCATTTTAAAATGTAATTTAAAAAGCGATATATTAAGTATACAATATACACTTTATACACAAGTAGCATTGCATAAGAAATTTAGCAGTTCAGCGTGTGCTATGTCATTGCCAAAAACACATTCTCAAAATAGATCTGAACAGATTTGATCTGGGTTTTTTTAATAATCAAAAAACAGAATCCACAGTATAAAATGTTGCATAAAACTAACAGCGACACAAGACTGAAGCTATGAAATGTAAAATAATCAGCTCCAACTTTGACCAATTTTACTTTGGGCATAAACTAGACTACATCTGCTCATAATATAAATGTGATCATTACCGAATCCCGTTGCGCTGGTCGAAGGCCTGGACCATGGACCCAGGATGTTCAGACATCAGAGCCACCAACAACTGCAGTACGTCCATGAGATTGTCATCCTGTGGGGCAGAGAAAAATGGAGGCTATTATTAGTGTTCAATGAGAGCAGTGGAAAAAACACTCAATCTAGTGAAGCTGAATGAAGTCGGCTTTCAAGGGGTTATCTTAAAATTATGAGAAATTCTTAGTCAGCTGTACATGGTAAAGATATATATATATATCTGGAAATGTCATTGCTATTTATTCTTGTGATGTTTAGTAGTGGCAGTAGCAGCAGTAACGGTAGAAGGAAAGGCAGTAGAAATTCAGTAGAAATAATGGAATACATCATAAGGACCTGAATTAAAGAATTACAATATGTGCTCTATAAAATAGAGGGCTGCTACATGTCAGAGGCTTTTCCAGGCAATGCTGTAATCACTCTTATTCTTACAAGGTTCACTGCATTACTGACTGATCTGACTAATTCATTTGTTATGCATCACTCTGCTGTAAACAAAACCACTTCTGTCAGTACCTCTAACTGGCAGACTTGGGAAAAATAACAAGGAACAGTGATGCTGCCTTTAGCAACAGGATTGCTATGCTGCTATGCACATCAGATGATGGGAAGACAAAAGTACAGTGCAGTAGTGTTACGTTGCCATCTGGTGGTGAGGTCTCTGCTGCTCAGTGCTGCATGAACAACAGTATGCATGCTTACCTCATGCATGGTAAGGAGGTAGTTGAGGATACTCTGTAACTCATCTTCCTTCACG
The DNA here is from genome assembly GCA_036024295.1 of Nannoperca obscura. Lineage (NCBI taxonomy): Eukaryota > Metazoa > Chordata > Actinopteri > Centrarchiformes > Percichthyidae > Nannoperca > Nannoperca obscura. Next base: position 22,540 of record JAVQJL010103247.1, read on the forward strand.
CCATGATCCTACAATATAATTGCACACATCATTTCACAATTGTGCTGTTGTTTCACAAAGGTTCACTATGTTTTACTCTCTACATTCCCCTTCCACAGGCAGTACATGTAGTATGTATCACATCAGCACAGTGCTATAACACTGGCAAACAGTGTCAAACAACACACAACTTCACAAAAAAAAAGACTACTAACAAAAATCCCAGTTAATATATATTATCACATCACAATAAAAATCAATCTCAATATCCCATCAACAGATATCCAGGCTTTACGTGGTTCTATATAGAAAGAAAAACATTGTCAAAGCGAGAAGAAATGGTCGGATATATTACCATTCACATCAATCAATACAATAAAGATGTACTTTATTTACACTAGTTTAAATTATCTTTTGACAAAAAATAAATCAAGGATCCACATACATTATATATCTGCACAGCATATCATTTAGCAATAGACAGAAGTAATTAAGGTTAAAGGCTTTAATAACCCGGCCGACTTGCTCTTGTATGAAGGGGTTGGGGTTAAATAGCTTTGGCATCATGAACTTACCTTCATTATGAGCTGCTTGACAAACAACAACAGGAAGGCTCGCAAAGAAAGGATCTCCTTATGGTTTGGTCTTGGACCATCTGAAAACCCAAACACCAAACAATGACTAGCCTATAAATGAATAACTGACCACGATAAAGGCAAAGTTCTGCACCCAATATTTCACTTGGAGGACATGCAGGGATAAAGCATGAGTGGTGGCGCAGCGTGTGTTTTTATGTACATGTGAAATCTACTTTTGCATGCTTGATCTGTACATGAAAGAAGAGTGTGTGCCATCACACACACACACACACACACACAC
>JAVQJL010103248.1:0-78661 GCA_036024295.1 Nannoperca obscura
CTCTCTCTCTCTCTCTCTCTCTCTCTCTCTCTCTCTCTCTCTCTCTCTCTCTCTCAGGTGAAGTCAGGATTCTTCCATGAGAGTGATGCCAAGGTGGTGGGAAAATCCATCCGGGACAGAGTAAATCTGATCAAAAAGTCACGGGAGCGTCGACAGCAGCAGCTCCTCCAGCAGCATCAGGGCTTTGAAGAAAGAAGAGACTCCACTCTTACCTCCCACACCTTTTCTCATCCATCATGCCCGTCCTCACTGGTGCCAGGGGCAGCTGGACAGACGGGAGGGGGAGGTGCAGGAGGAGGGCAGGAATCCGAGGAGCTGCCTGAAGTGGACCAGCATGTCAGACAGGAACATATTTTCAGTGGGACAACCCTTGGTCTGCCAGGTAGAGTATGCATCCTTTATACGCCAGGAGATTATAAGAAAGATATGCTATGAATTAATAGGATATCGTTGCTGCATAACTGACATGGTGGGAGTTAGAATAAAAGAATGAATGAATATTATGACTGGTACAAGTATGTGTAGTTTACATTTTTACATTTCTTCTTAAGGTGAGAGCATTGGGTCCGCCAGCTGTGAATCCTATGCAAGTGGACAGAGCCAGGCATACTCTCAGCAAAGGGAACCATACACCCACTCTCAGACTGCTCTCCCCCCGACGGCATCTGTAGGTCTAAACGTTGTTTTCACCTAGTTTGTCAGTTTGAAAACATTGTATTGATAAGCCACATTGTTCATTGACTATTTTCTTGCACTACAGAGCACTGGCACATTGGCTCATCCTCAAATGCTCCCCATTGGTGAGAGTGGAAGTGTTCCAAATGTGCCTATTGCCCAGACTGTTAGTATGTCCAGCATGTCCATAGGCCAAAGTGGAGGGGGCCCTGTCGGTCAGACATTTCTTCAGCCCAGTACCATGATTCCACAGGTATCACCAAGTGTCCCTCAGCATTATTTTCAGGTGAAAAGGGTGATGATACTAATTTGTATTCAAACTAAAGCCATATTTACACCAGGGCGCTAACATTTAACATTATTGGTAATGGAAGTAAAGCTATGGTCCCACCACCCTACCACACGTTTCCCTTCAAATAACTATTTACCCAACCACAAATCATTCTCATAATCCTCTGAGATTTACTATCTGACTGTATGCTGTACAGGGTTTGCCCCAGGGAATTACTTAGCGGCGGTGGTAAGATGTAATGGTCCAATAGCCTCTCTCATTAAAAAACTGTATAGCCTTGTATACCTTGTAAAATAGTGCCTCTGATCTTTTTACCTGATTAATACTTCATTAAACTGTATTTATTTCTCTATTTTTAACTATGCAGTGTGTATCTCAGTTGAGGCAGCCCACCTCCACTATAAAACACTGTGGGAAAACCTGTTGTATAAAATTAAATATGTTGATAATTGATGTTCCTTGCCAAAGCTTATTCTTACCTAATTTTTCTACTACTTTCTTTTTCCTCTTCTTTCAACACCAATCATCATTCTGTCATTATCACTGAGTAGTCACAAACATACACATCAGATGCATTTCAAACTGCCACTCCCCACGGGTCAATGGCCCCCTCACAGCCATACATACCCCCTGTTTCCCAACAAGCACCCATCAATGTTCTCACTACATCCATGTCAGCCAGTGATTCTGCTGGACTGTCAGGGACCATTGTGCCCCTCGCTCAGCAGACCCAACCCCCTGCCACTCCCATGCAGCTCACTGACATAATTCCCCAGGCAGCACCCCAGCAAACACAGCCTGCCATGATCCCTCAGCAGACTATTCTGCAACAACAACAGATAGGGATGGATCCCCAGACCTCCAGCCTTCAGCAGCAGCCGCCGCAGCAGCAAATGGAGGCCCAGGCCACTCTGCTCGAACAACAACAAGTTAGTGCCACTCAGCCAGCAACGGAACAGCAGCCGCAGAGCCTTCCAGCTACAGCTGTCCAGAAACATCAACATGAGCCTCAGCAGCAGATCTATGTACAGCAGCCTAGTCCACCTGTCCACACAGCTCCTCCGCAGCAAGTATTACCTACCCAAACAGGTATGGAGCAGCGAGCTACGTCATTACCACAGCCAGGGGAGCAAGCGCAGACTTACAAACAGCAACCAATAGGGGATCTGCGTGAGAAGACCATGATACAGCCACAACAACTGCAACAACAGCTTCAGCAACAGCAAAATCTGTTACAACAGCAACAACAACACGCTTTACTGCTTGAGCAACAAAAGACGTATGTCCAGCCACAGCTTGATCAGCAGCAACAAAAAGCGTTGCTTCAGCAGCAGCAACAACAGGCCCAACTACAACAGCATCAACTGGAGCAGCAGCAAGCACTCATACACAAGCAATTGTTGGATCAACAACAGCAGCAAGCTCTTATTCAACAGCAAGAGCAGCAGCAGCAACAGCAACAGCAAGCTCTTGTACAACAACAGCAACCACAACAAGCACTTTTACAACAACAGTTAGAGCAGCAACAACACCCTGCATTGCAGCAACAGCAGCAGAACCAGTTATATCAACAAATTGGACAACACCAAGCTGGAATACAAAAAGAATCAGAGAAGCAACAGCAAAGTGGACAACAGCAGCAACAAATTGTATTGCAGCAGCAACCCCAGCAGACTCAACAGCAAAAGGACCAACAATTGCAGCAGCAAGCATTACTCCTACAAATTGAGCAACAACAGCAACAAGCGCTGATACAACAGCATTTGCAACAGCAGGTTATTTTACAACAGCAGCAGTTACAACAGAAAGCTGAGCTACAGCAACTGCAACAAGAGCAGCAACAAGTGCAACTCATGCAGCAGATAGAGCAGCAGCAGCAAGCTCTGTTGCAACAGAAGTTAGAACAGCAGCGGCAGCAGCAAGTCCTGTTACAACAACAACAAACAGAGAGATTACAGCAGCAGGCTCTGATACAACAACAGATCCAAGAGCAACAGCAGCAAGCAGCCATCATTCATCTTCAGAAAATGGAGAAACAAGAGGCTGTCCCTAATCCACAGAGTAACAGTGAGCAGCAGATTCAGCAGCAACTAACTGATATGCAGCACGTGTGTATACCACAACTAAACACTGCTCAGTTTACACCTCATACCACTCTCACACAGCTGCAAGTGATAGAGCAACAACAGCAAGCGGCATTGATCCAGCAGCAGCAAGCATTTGTTGCCCAGCCGCAGCATCACAACTCTGTAATGGAACCTAATATCCCAGTTGGAGCTCAAGCCGGAACTGAGGTGATTCAGCACCAAACTCAAATTTTGTCACAGGCCCAGGTCCCCATGGCCATTCAGACTTTGCAGATTCCTGTCCAGGCGTCCGCTGTTGTTCCAGCTCAGGTCCTTACCCACCGAGGACAAAGTGAGGCTCATCCCCAGAACCAGGGCCAGGTCCCAGTCCAGTTTACTGCCCAATCCACAGTCCAAGCAGCTCAGGCTATGATTGAGGCCCAAGTAACCCCTCCAGCGGCAATGATCCAGGGACAGACTCACATCCAGACTCAGCAAATTCCTTTACAGGCTAGTTATCCAGGAACTGCCACTCCCACACAGAGCCAGGCAGCTGCTCAGCCATTAATCCAAACTCAGCCTCTGCACCTGACAATTAGTCAGTCCCAGCCATCCCATGGCAAGGGCCCGACTGACATCCAGATGATGGGCCAACAAAGTCAAGCCACTGTTCAGCCTCCAGCTGCAATTACCTCAATTCCCAGTCAGATCCAACATGAGACTCTTGTTCAGCAAAATGCTCAAATGCCAGGGCTCATGCAACCCCAGCTCCAGCAACAAACTCAAGGCCAGCCACCTAGCCAGGTGCATGCCCAGGCTGCTGCTGGCCTTTTGCCCCCTCAGTATGTCCCTCAGCCTACCCACCAAGCCATGCCATCTGTACAACAGGATGTAACTCATATTACACAACAGCAACAGCAGCAAGAGCCAGTACTGCAGTATCAACAGATGATTATGTCTCCTGGCTCCTCTGGAAGTGTTGGGACTACAACAGATAGTCGCAGTTCTGTAGTTGATCCTGCAACCTTTATTGCCACTCATCATCCTGTGCAGCAGACTGGACAAGCGTATGTTCCAGGCCAAACATTACACCCAGTTGTTCAGGCCCAGCAGCAGCCCCTAGGCAGCACGGCTGACCCTTCAGTCATTCAGCCCATGCCCCAGCCTTCAATGTCTCAGTCTACTGGGCAATACCAGCAACCGCTACAGAAGCTTTCCCAAGCGCAGCAACCACTTGCTCCACCTCCTCCACAGGTCCAGTTACTGCAACAGCCCATGCCAACTCCCATCAAGCAACCACTTCCTCTAAACCAGGCTTTGATACCCCTTGACGAGAGACAGTGTCCACCTGCTTCGCATTTGGTGAACAATCCTGCAGCAAAGATAGTCCCCAGTAATGTGGCCGAGCCTCAGTCCCAGAACAGGACCCTGTCTCTCTATAGTCATCTAGTGGCAGGCGCCCCTCCGTCTCCGCAGCACCAAGCCAAGGAGATGCTGCCAGCTCACACACACACACAAACCAGCATTCAGGCCCAATCACACTCCCAAACACAGACACAGGTTCAGACACAGGCTCATTCTCACACTCAGACACACACTGACACACCTATTGCTGAACAGCCGGTTTCGCCCCATGCTGTCATTCCTGCACAACAAATGCCCCTCAGCCCCTCTCATACCCCATGTCCCCCAACATCACTACCATCTCTCCCACCCCTACCATCCCACCATCCTGCTGCTGCCCCTGCACCGGAGCTGCCTACATCCCCGCCAGTGGCCCAAGTAACCCTACCAGGGCAGGCCGACTTTATACCTACCTCCCCTCCGCCTGTCACTGCTCTACGATCGCTTGATTCTAATGCCCCCACACTGCCCCAAGCCTCGCTTCAAGACTGTGACCTTTCCCTGCTGGGCATTGTTCAGGTACAGGAAGAATGAAAGTTTGCTGTACTAATTAAGAAATAATTTGATTTTGCTGACATACTGGCAGAATGATTGAGAATATTGCTATCTAAGTTTTTGAAAAAGCTTTGACTGTGCTTTTTTTATTCAAATTAACACATTAATTCTTAAAACTTAAATTTAATATCCATTATTATTATTATTATTATTATTGATTTACTTGCATCTAAGGATTGCTAATGGTTTTACGTGTGTTTGTTTTCTGTGTACCTGCATACTCCTTTGTGTCTGTATTCATGTTACTGTACAGGATGGTCTGCACATGTCAACAACAGAACATCATTCTTCGTCAGGGTATGTCTGATATCATTACAGTTTAAAACTATATGAGTACAGATACTGGGAGATTCTGAAAGCCTTAATTTGAAAGCAGTTTAACAAGGCAAAAAAATGTAGATGATTTACCAAACTCCCTTAACTGGACAAAATTGTTATAAATCACTTGTTTCAGCCTAATGAATGGCAACTGTTCAGGAGGAGTTTTGCCTTTTGTGAGATTTTATCATTTGCATAGTCTAAACCCCTAATATTGTTATATAAGTCTGCCTGTTCCCTTCCATTTGTGGGAAGGTTTCATTCACAAAAATGTTACCAAATACTAAAAAGAAGAATGTCACACAGGGGAACTGTTGAACATGTTTGCAGTGTTAGTATAAGGGTATGGACCCAAAACAATTAGAACATATTAATAGTACAGCTGTCCATGATTATCAGAGCAGCGCTGCACTGTGACAGAAATAAAGAGAAAAGAATTTAACCAGCAGGGTGCATGGAGCCAATGCAGTAACAGTTAAGTACTAATATATCATGTGACAGTCACAGAGATATTAGATGGGATGATATTATAGACTACAGTAGGTGAGGCAGCTGCAACTACTGGACTGTGTAAGTTGCCGTGCTGAAATATGCCAACAGAAATCATCAAAAAAAATAAAGTCAGTACATTGGCAAGTCATGATGACGATGATATGGTGAACTGAATATTAATTTAGCATTGTGTTTGTCCATGCTACACATCTTTTTGTTAATTTCAGCAGAGTAAATTATTATGATTTCAGGTCAAATTAGTGTTTTTTGCCCTATGGAGAAAAGAAGACTACATGACTTGTCTGACAGGACTGGACAACTTATGATTTTCGTTCATGCCAAAGAAAAAACTTTACATATCGATGTATTACATATACTTGTTTGGCTTTTAGATAATGTTCTTATTTTCACTGACTTGACAATGCAGTTACTGTATGTGGTCAGTGTCCTGCTCTGACTGGGACCTTTACGCGATGATGTGTAACACCTGCACTACCTTACCACCCACAGGTCTGTTCCAGCTAATGGAGAAGAAACTCTTCAACTCTTGGCCAATGGGAAGTTAGAGAAATTAAAGACTCAAAGAAAAGCTTCCAGTCAGAGGCCTGAGAAAGTTTTACATCAGTTTCAACTGAGCATGCTCCAGGTGAACAAATGCCAACAAATAACCACCTACAGTATATTGCTGAATTTCATGTACAGGACAGGTATATATTGTTAAGTTGTCATGTCCTCCCTAGGTGTCTGGCAGTGGGGACAATATGGTGGAATGCCAGTTGGAGACTCATAGCAACAAGATGGTGACATTTAAATTTGACATTGAAGGGGATGCACCAGAGGACATAGCAGATTACATGGTAGACTGCTCATGTATTAGTCATTACTCATGTATTAGTCTGCGTTGTTTGCTAAAAATGTAATTATTCTATGTCTTAATAATTGCTCTTGGTTGCATTTTGGTTGTAGGTGGAGGAGGACTTTGTCCTTGATGTAGAAAAAGAGACATTTGTTGGGGAGCTTAGAGCAATAGTTAAGAAAGCTCATGAAATTCTTCAAACACATTCACAGGTATGTTTATTTGCATTTCCATTTCCATCTATCATCTTCTCTCCTCTATTATTTTTAAGTTTTTATTGAATAATGATGAATTCGAATCTTTATTTCTTTATTAGACTGGATCAACTGAGCAGTTGCATGTGAGCACTCCCACTAGCTCTACAGGTGAGTTATGAATATATTCTTTCTTATTCACAAAAAGGTGGCAGTACAGAATGACAAAATGCTGTATGTTCTGTATCTTGTTATAACTAGTACAATGCCCTTGTGATTTTCAGTGGACTCAGCACCCCAGTCCTCCCCAGTGGGACGTTGGCGCTTCTTTATCAACCAGACCATCCGGCATAGAGACTCTCTATCTAGCCAGGGAGCAGTCACGCCACCACCCACTGCAGAAACGAGGATACCACAGTCTCCTAAAACAGAGAATGGTGAGCTCTACCCAGGTCAATTTTAATGTTGTGGCTTATTAACACGACTGAGTTGGCAGCATAACAAAGTCTAACAATGTGTTCCTCTCAGCGACTTCAGAAAGTGAAGGATCCCAGAGTCTGGAGTCCTTGACTGGAATGGCCTCTCCCCCCTGCCCCACTCTTTCTGCCACCTCCCCTCCAGTCTCCACTGTCTCAGCCCCTACCTCCATGGCCCCTTCAGCCACCGCTGCACCTGCTCCTCCCACCTCTGCCTCTGAAAGCATCTCTGCACCAGCCTCCACTCTTGATGCCTTTGTTCCTGTCACTGCTTCAGGCGGCCTCATCTCAGCTTCTGTTGACCAAATGTTGACCAGTGCTCCCTCATCCATAGCAATACCTGCTGCTGCTATCCCCCCCACCTTGTCCACTGCTCCTATTGTTGTGTCTCCCACACCTGCCACCATTCTGCCTGATGTCCTCACTTCTCCTGGAACTAGTGGTTGCTCAACTGTTGGTCAAAGTATAGGGGATACTGTGATAACTGCTCCAAGGTCATGTTTGCCTGCAGTGGACCAGTCTTCAACCTCTTTTCATTCCCCTCCTCCTGCTGCTGCAGTGACCTCTTCTGCGGTAAGCCAACTTGGCATGGAGCAGCAGCAGGTGGTCAAATCAGCTCCACCACAACCCCAGCCACAGCTACAGGCTGCATTACAGCAGCAGGTACCAGCAGCCCAACAGCAACTGCAGGCAATGCAGCTTGAACAACAGGCACAACAGATACAGCAGGCAACACTACAGCAACAACATCAAGTGTACCACGAACAAATTCAGCTGCAGCAGGAACGAGCATTGCAACAGTCTCTCCAGCAGTTACAACAGCAGCAATTAATGCAGACACAAATACCACTCCAACAACAGCTGACTGAGGTGCAGGTGCTGCCTCAGCCAGGTCATACTGAGTTGTTGCAACAGTCTGTGTCTCTGCAGCAATTTCTGCCACCAATGCCCCTGCAGCAGACCCAACAACCCCTTCTTCAACAGCAAACACCACAGTATACCCCACAGTTGCTGCAACAGCCTCAGTTACAGCAGTTACCACAACAGGTTATGGCACCTCAAGCTGCTATAGTGCCCCAACAACAGGCCCACATTGATCACCAACAGCAGCAACAGTTAAACCTACAACAGACAATACACTTACAGCAACATCAGTTGTTTATGGGTACTGTGGCTTTAAAGTCAGATCAAAACCAAATGATGTCAATTAGTCAACAGTTTCTTCAACAACAGCCACAGCTAAACATTAGCCCTGTGCCACAACAGCAGATCCCACAACAAACCCAAATCCCTGCTGAGCTGGCACAGCAACATATACAGCTGCAACATGTTGAGCAGCAACAAGAGGTGGCAAAAACCATGGAGACACCACAGAAGCAGCAGCAGTTACAACTGCAGAAGCAGTCTTCTTTACAGATGTCAGAGTCAGAGGTGTCCACAGGAGAGGCAAGCTTCACGGAGGACACATGCAGCTACTCTGCCCCTTTACACCCTTCCTCTGACTCCTCTCTGCCGCCCCTCCATCTGAGCATCGCTGACGCCCCCTTACCCTCTCTCTCCCTCACAATGACACCATCCCCTGCCCAGCCCTCCTCTGTGGCCGAGTCAGACAGTGAAGGCCCCCCCAAAATTGAATTTGTAGACAACCGCATAAAGACGCTGGATGAAAAGCTGAGGAACTTGTTGTATCAGGAGTACAGCAGCGGGGCTGTGCCTGCTGGGGGAGCTGCCTCTGGCCCTACATCAGCTGCCTCCACATCAGCAGGAGGGGACGAGTCATCTGAGCCACAGTTGCTCCATCACTTGTCTTTCCCCCCACCTGCCTCTTCTTCAGATACTTCCCCTCACTCCTCATCCTCCACTTCCTCCTCCACCACCTCCCGTTCCTCCTCCACCTCCCCTGACCCGGAGAGGGATGGGGGAGGAGAGGAAGCTTTCTTAGGAGTTCCCAGCTTTGCAGAGCTGGGCTTGGTGGAGCAACAGCCTGGCCCATCTATCCCCTCCACCTCTGCCTCATCCACCCCGCCTACCTCTCTTCTGCCTCATAGTCAGTATGTCTCTGCAAGGCCCCAGTGCCCACCTGTACCAGGAGAACCAACCATTCTTGTGAGTGAATACCACAGAATAGATTTTGAGTAAATTCTCTATCAGTTTTGTTTTTCACTGTACTTAATTTACATGATTTTACTGTTTATATTTCAGTGTATAGCTGTGCAAATGTGACTCCACTTCAGATGTCTGTATATTTGTTATGTTTAAATGTTTGAGTGTATCTCCGTTTTGAACGTCTCAACTCCATGTAGCCACTCTTAATTGTCTTAACTGTTCTAGGCTGTACCCCCACACTCTGACACCAGTACCACTGGAGACGCATCGTGGCCCCCCAATCAGCAACCGATCCCCCTCCGGCATGGACAGCAGAAGCACAATGCAGGAGGTGGATATTTTGGCCTAAACCTGACATGTCCTAGTATCAGAAATCCTGTTAGCAAGAAATCCTGGACTCGCAAATTCAAAAACTGGGCGTGCAAACTGCGCCACTCCGCCAGCTTGTTCAAGAAGCCCAGAGTCCAGCAAGGTAGCGTCCTCTTAGGGAGCGAGAGAGCGAGCGAAAGAGAGAGAGAGAGAGAGAGAGAGAGAGAGAGAATGGGATGTTGAGGCATGGACCTAAATCTAATATCTAGTACTAGTTTTAACATAGCAAAATAACTTTCTTAACCACCAGGTATTAATAACTGTTAAATGTTGAAGGATGTTAATGTTTACACCTAAATAATCATGTTTTTTTGTATATTGTAATGTGACAATAGTCTCGATGTAATGTCAGTGTTGACATCACTACATACATGATTGTTTTGGGGTTTTTTTGTCTATGAATTTCCTTTTGCTTTATTTAATTTTCTTGGCAATCTTTCTTTTTGCATGGGTTGCTCACCCAGGGGCGAGAACAGTGGAGAGTAGAGGAGGGTGGAAGATTGGCACAGTGTAGGAAGAGGTTGGCATCAGAAATCTGATGCCCATCCCAGTGCAGATGAGCTCTGGAGTAAAGCCCAGCTGTGCCTGTGCCCAGGACACATCCCTTCATATGACCACCCCCTCTCACATTTCTTTTTTTTGCCCCGAGACATCTCACCTCCTTTCCCCCACCTGCTGGCTCATTGTAGACTGCACCATGCCACTCACGCCACAACACAGATAAAATAGATACTAAATTGCTAAACTGAGATTATAAAATAATCCGTTGTCATTTAGAATATGTGTATGCTTTCTGTGTCAGCTCATACAGTATATCGTTGCTCCATGAGACTATATGCAGTAGTTGTAGATGTAGATGCATTTATGAAAATTACTTTTTCATTTGCATTACCTGTATGAAATATTCAGATAATGATGAAAAGTCATAATTATTAAGTGTATATTGTGCACATTACCCACATTACAAGTTACTGTCAGGTTGTGTACATGGGTAGGCTTTTCATATGGCTAAGCTTTATTACACTGTTACACTATTCCAGCCATCTTGCATGTGTTTGTGTTTATATGTGTAATATGTGTAGCAGTAGCTTAGATCCTTTGTGCGCATGCATGAGCACGCATGGTATGTTCTACACAAGTGACTAATAATGGATTGTTTTCTGTAAGTAACATCTATATCAGACTGCATATGTGTATGTTGGTCTTAAATTCTGCCGTGATTATCCATGTACTCACTTTGCTAATGTAGTAATCCCAAATATCAAACACACTGAACAATATCATTGAGCCACAAGCTCAAATGTGATATTGGGCTTTGTTGTCTGGTATATGAGTGGGAATATGGTGAGTCAGTGAGAATGAGAGAGTGGATGTGTGGGTGGGTGGGTGGGGGTACACTGTTGTAAACATTCAATTGTCTTTTCACAAAATTATTTTATTTATTTAATGACTTACTATAATTTTGTTTTTATGAAACACACATTTCTCACCCCTTCCCACACACCCATAATACGTTTCTCTTTTAAGGTGATTCTGGAATTTTTAAACCAGGGCCCTATTTTTTTTTTTTTTTACATATTTTGGGGTTTAAATGACAACATTATGGAAGGGATCCCTACAGAGTTAAAGAGTTTTTTGTTAAAGAGTAAAATTCTTTTTGTTTAACAAGAAACACAGTAGTCTTCCTGCAACAACTTTCGGGAAAGACTTCTGTTTCTGGTTAAATGAAAAGGATCTTAATCTCAGACATGTAGAATAGAAAAACTCAGTCTGTCACTCACTGAGGCGATCTACTGGACCAAATCCATATCTCCAAGTCATTTGGACCCCAAAATATGTAAAATAAAATTGGGGCTCAGGGTTAAAAATATGGAATAAACCTTTGAGCATGTATTTTTACATTCACAAAAACGTACATGTATTCTTCAGTTTGTTGTTTATGATTTAGAAAAATGACTGCCACAGAACTCAACACATGTTTACACATTTCATAGACCTGCATGCAAGACATGTAAGTCACAAAGTTGATGATGTGTGGGTGATTTTTAACACTGTGCCTTTGTGTTTGTGCCCCATGTCCATCTATGTGCATCTATATGTCTTTCTGTCACATACATTTTTCCATGTGTGTTGCTTTTGTGTGTGTCTACCTCGTCATTTATGTGCTCTTTATACCTGTGTCTTTGTGTTCTTGCCTCTGGGTCTCCCCTTTTTGTTTTTCATCCGTGTCTCTTTATCAGAGGGATGTTCCAGCAGTCAGGCACTTAGAGAGGAGAAGGAGGCACCACCACTAAACCCACCTCATTCACGCAAAGGACGATTTCAGGTAGGGGCAATTGGACTGATTTTTGCCACTCATTCGTCTGAACCTTCAGTGCAGTGGACAAGCAGCTAATGTCTCCCACATCTTCTGCCGTCAGGTGACTCCGGTGCCACAGTTTTCTCCCTCGAAGGATGCGCCATCAGGCCATGGTAGCGCTCACAGGAAAGTAGGACGCTTCTCTGTAACCAAGGCTGAGAGTAAGAAAGAGGACAGGCAGACCGACAGCTCCCCGGTGTCTCCTGATTTGGAGAGGGAGAGGAGGAGATCTCGAGCAAAGGAGGGAGAGAAAGAAGAAAGTAAAAGGACCCCAGCGATGGCTCACCTGCCTCGAGGTCATGGGCACAGCCACTCACCCCTGGACAGCAGCGATGATGATGATACAAGTGAGCTGGAGGATGAAGACCTGAGAAAAGAACTACACAAGCTCAGAGAGAAGTGAGTCTTTTGTCTCTCAATTTATTATATTTTCGATTTTCTCTATTCATTGTTGCTTGTTGACTATATAATAAATGTTTTCACCCTGTGTACTTTTCAATCTAAGATTTGTTTTGTTTCATTTTCACTTTCAGTACAGCATTTTACTCAATCTCAGAATTCTGACCACCTTCGCCTCTCTGTGTTGCGTCTCTTCCTCTATAGGCACATCAAAGAGGTGGTGTCCCTTCAGGCCCAGCAGAACAGAGAGCTGCAGGAACTTTACAGACAGCTTCGTTCCCTTAAAGACCAAAGGCAGAGTCTGCCTACCTCCCTTTCCAGAACCCCTCCTCTTCCCACAGCACCTCTTGTCCTCTCTCTTCGTAGGCCCAGGCCAGCCAAAATCAAGCTCCGGCCTCGGCCACATTCTCACATGGATAACAACGGAATTACGCACTCTGGTAAGGCTTTTTATAAATGCTTTCTCTCTTACTTTCTTTTTTTTTTATTGTTGCTTGCTCTCTGTGTAACGGTTTCTTGTACCAATCGTCTAGGGGTTCAGCAGTCAAGTTTCTTAGGTGGCGAACAGACCAGACTACCACTATACTGCAACCCAGACCACCGCCCTTCATTGCCTGCTAAAAGAGGTACGGTTTGTCGTTGATATATCAAGACAGCACATCATTTTGTGACAGTCAGTGGTGTGATGCGTCCCTTCATTTTCCCACAGATCACAGTCCTCTAAGAAAAAGCACGTTCACAGATGAACTGCACAAGCTCGTTGACAACTGGACGAAGGAGACAGTGGGCCCCTCCCCGCCCAAGCCTTCGCTGAATCAAATCAAGCAGATTCAGCAGGTGCAGGAGTTGGGAGCCTGGAGCCAGCCAACTGAAGTAGGTCTACACACTGTCTATCAATGCATGCATCCATTTTATACCATACAAAAATAACCTTTAATAGATGGTCAGGTGGATTGTTGGTGTTTTATCACAAGTGTGCGTCTGCTAAATGCCTAAATGTAATGTAAATGTAATGTAAGTGCTGTGGATACGGTCGTGCTTTTTGTACTTGCTCTTTCTCATAAAGGATGTTTATATCATAAAGGATGATTGAAAGAAGCCAGACAGTGTTTAACTGATTCTAATGAGGAGTAGCAAAAGAGTTTTGGGTAGAAAAGTAGATATATTGTGGATATTTTTGATGAGATTTGTTTCAAGACCCAACAGTACCAACACATAATTTTTGTGGTGTCATTTTCCCTCTGCCTCATTACTATATTCCATACAGGTGGCTCCACCAGGTTGGTTTCTAGTGGCACCAATGAACCCCCAGGCAACCCCGGCCCCTGCCAGCTTGCCTGTGGCAGCTCCTTCCCATTACACAGGTGGAGGGAGCCTCTCCACCCTGCACTCTCCGGGACAACCACCACAAACACACATGGCTCAAGTGCCACAGATGCAGCAAAGTTTACACCTCCATCAGTCTCTCCCCCTCCAGCAGATGACCTTTCAGCAGTCCCCACTCCGCCAGCAGATACCGCAGGCCCGTATGCAAACTCCCCTACAGTCTCAGTCACTACCACAGACACAACCCATCACCCAGCTGCCCCACTCACCACCTCAAAGCCAACCGCTGCTGCCTTCCCAAATGCCCACTTCTCCATTGTCCACGGCCGCGTCTCTGCTGCCTGGCAGTTGCACCACTGCACCCACAGATAGCACTGCTGCTACTGAGGCAACATTTTGCTCATGCTCCTCATCCTCCTCCACCTCTTCAACCTCTTGCTCTACTGCTGCTATACCTTCCAGTGCCAAAATTCACCCGACACCCCCCACCTCTACTCTTCCTCTGGGACAGAAATAAAAAACCAAGGGGAAGTGTAAGGTCAATATGAAGGCGCAAGAGAAAAAAATATGAAGTTGATCAGGACGTGAAGCAGATCCACTTGGAGTGTTAGTTCTGTGTATGCATAAGAGAGTCGTTGCTGCAATGAATATTTGGATTCCAGTGTACTTATGGATGAGATGGGGAGTGAATGTGAGAGATGATAGATTCTAGTATGTTCAGACAGAAGGTAATATGGAACACAGCAGCTGGGGTTCATCAATCATGGTACGTTTGGGTGTTAAGATGTATAAATTCTTAAATGTATGAGCATGTGTGTTTATGAGTGTGGGTGAGTGTTTATGGATTATCTGAGTACATATCCTTTATGTCCTTTTACACAAATTAATGTTCATGTTTTTGTTTTTGAACTAACTCAGTTGGACCTGGACTTGTACCTAAGCAGAGACAAGAAAGTCAAAATATTTGACAGTGTGTTGACATTTTTTGTTTAATTTGTCGATGCTTACAGTGAAAGGACTATCAATTTTAAAAGTGCAATTAGTAATGGTCATCTAAATTGATCAGCATGTATTGTATGGATTTGTTTGTAAGGCATAAACTATTTTTGTAGAAGCACACTGACAAAAACCAGACGCGTGGTGATCTTTTCATGATAGTTACATGATGTTTTAAAACTATAGGCCCACAGCACAAGGCATTTCTATGGGCCATGAAAACAATTAAAACAGCGTGTTACACAGTGGAGCACGGTAAAGTTATTTGGCTACCATCATTACCACAATGTGACCAAACACACCGTGTTGCACCAGTACAGCATGTGCTTCATTTGTATTATTTTATGTGTAGCAGTTGTAACATAGAAACAATCTGAATTATCATGAGTGATGTGGTAAATATGGTAAATTGAAATACGCCATCTATGTTCAGTGGATAAGTGGGTACACTCAGCCCAAGACTGCATGACCTGATGACTAACTTGACTTGCCCAAGTGTAAACTGCTTGCACTCGCTGTATATTCATGAAGCTGACATTTACTATTTGCAGTCTGCTGAGATAATTCATCAGTCATGAGTACATTTGCTGTCAGTATAATATGATTTCACATTTGACATTGTTGCTTTCAGTTTGAGCTCCGCATATCAAAGTATATCATGGTGTCATGCTGAGGAGTAAGATGAAAAAGAAAAAAAAACTGCCAAGTTATTATAGACTGGGGAGACCATATGGGTTATTTCCATATGCCGTTTAAAATTACTGCATTTTTTGTGGGTGTGTGAGTGTATATTTTTTTCTGTGTGACAAAGCTTTGTGATAGTCCCATGGTATATTGCATTATAAATTGTATCCCCGTTCTTTCATTCAGAGCGGCCTCTCAAATGTCACTGTACCCAACTGAAAATGTTTACTCTGCCTATTTGTTTGGGCTTGTTTCCTCAAGAAACAAAACAAGTGAGAGGTTAACATATACCGGTTGAAGTTTGATGTCCAACATCTTTGTGAGATCTTCACTTGCCTATCTGTCAACTTTGTTTGGCGTTGGACAAATTCCTTATTTCAATTGTAAACTATTTAGTCTTTGACCATAGGCTGTCCGTGTGAAGTCAGAAGATAAACTGTGGGCCATAATTGTCCTTTATGCACCCTGCAAAAGGTTTACTGAAATCAGAAATGTTCCATTCCTCTATTTCTTAACTCACTCCATTTGTAGATGCAAATATACACAGTAATATATCAGCAGCAGATATATTACTGTACATTTATTTGGGTTATCAGTGCACTTAGCCATACACACATTTGACCATCAATGGTCAAGCATTAACACACTTTTTGGCATAAGAAGTAGCCTGTAGTCAAAGCATCATTTCTGTTTTATTAATGATAGAGAGATTGTGTGCCACTGAAAACAAGAGACTGTACCAGCTGTTAAAGACTGACATTTAAAACATGAATAGTTAAGGAGGAAGGGTTTATGCTAAAGGGTATGGTTGTTCAGAAATTGCTCAATCTAGAATATAACAACAATTTTCTGTATTTGTTGCTTTTCAAGACAACCCACATTGTCACAGAGATGTAGTTCATTATTAGTGAAGGTGAGAAACTGTGCTGTCACGTCTGATACTAACATGTTGACTGCAAGCTACAGCTTAATGATCATGACTCATGATGTGGAGCTGGCTTTGTCCTTGAAGTGTTACCAAAATGTTATCTAAAAGATAAAGATTATTTTTGTATTTTGAAATGGGGTTGTACAAATTGTAAAATTGTGTTCTCATCATTATAAATCAGAGGTTATTTGAAACTAGAAAACACTGGTTTTCATCCCTTTTTACATGGGACTCCCCTACCTTGATATACCTGACATATAGTCCTGACAGGCCAGGGCCATGTTTGACATCTTATGTCAGTTTTGACCCATCACAACCTGTAAGATACACAACAGAATGATATAAGCCTTTCTGCTGGGCACCAGGTCAAATTGAATAAACTTAGAAATAAATGCAACAAAAATTTGGGGAGTCCCAAAATGACATTAATGAGAAACAATAATAAAAGGACATCTCGAAAAATTGGGTATGTTGCTGGTGATTTAGCCTCTGTAAATTGTAACTAATTCAACTGTTGATTTTATTTATGTTTTGTAACTAATCAAAATAAATGATGTTAAACATCAACATTGTGTTTATTTTTTACATGTCATAATGTATCTTGGCAAGCTGGAGACTCATGAAAGCCACTCAATGTGGAGGTTTGAGGTGACATATCAGACTTCATCACAAGACCAGGGAAAAGGCCAAGCAGAGCATTAGTGTTACATTTATGTACCACTTAAATGAACTTTAAATCAAGTATACTTTACACTACTGACTATTGTTTTCTAAAGCATAGCATACTTTCTACATTCTTCTACATTCTACATTTCTTTCCTCACAGAAAACACCTGGTATCTGCAGTACAAAGTAAAAATCAGTTTTCAAATGCTTGAACCTTGTGATAGGGATCCATCATCACAATGAACATAATGTCTGCTTTTGTTAAATCTAAGTTATTTCCCATCAATCAAGCTAACATATAATGGCTCTAACAAAGGCAGGAATCATTTACAAAGTCTGCTCTGAATTAGCACGGAGTAGTATGAAATTATAGTAATTTAATTATGTATATTACATGCAAAAACAGGAGGACCACACCTGACTGATTTGGAAAAAAAAAATTTTTAATAAATAATTCAACTAAAATGATGAATACGTAAATTCAAACGTGTGCAATCAGAAATGACTACCATAAATTACTCCTCACGATTTCCTTTCTCCTGTGGTAGAATCTATTTTACTTCTAGTCAAATGAATGTGTAGCCAAATCATTCCAATTCAACATGCAAAAATATTAAATCCATTTTGTGAAATACTACATTGAGATAAGGGTTTGTAGGTTTATTGGGTTTATTAAGTAACACTCCTACACCTAACAATTACAGAATAATACAAAGGGTTTAGATTGGCACCTTCAAAGTTTTATATTGACGAAAAAAAGTCCTGCTGGAGGAAAATAAATCATGTAAAATAATATGCAACTGATTCATTTCCACTTTTCTAAATGTTTTTATTTAATGCAAACAAATAAACAAAGATTGCATGGGGGATATACTATTTCTGCAACTTTGTTGCCGCATAAACGTTCCGCAACGTTTTTTTTCTTGAATGCAACTCCACATTTGACTGTCTGCAACTTTATTGTTCTTTCAACAGCAGACGACGAACAACGGTCTGACGCTACTACCTTTGAAATGGCGTTCATGTAGTTAAATACGCCGTTATTTGTAGTTATTGTGCTCGTTTAGGTCGCTTCGGGTTTTAGTTTCCTGGTCCAGTGTACTTACACTGGACCGTGCCTCTATATTTGGGCATTACGGAGTTGATAAACGAAAATGTGGTGAAGCAAATTATTAATAATTTACGTTGCATAATAGGGCCTCAGCTACCCCCGAGTTTGCGTAGGGATTACAACGGCTTTTGTACGCGCGGCCTGCCGCAGCTAGATGTCGGTGAGTTGCTAGGGCTAAATATCAATTTAGCTAGCAAACGACACTTCTTTGTTTGACAAAAATTAGTCAGCTGTATGAGGTGTATATACTGTTTATTGCCATTTTAAAAGATACATTGATTGCATCAACTGGTTTCTTTAAGTTAAAGTTAACATCTTCGCAACTGCTTAGGTTAGCTACATCGGTGGCTAACATGGCTAACGTTAGCTTACTTGCTAAACACGTTAGTGCTTTGATAGCAGTACAACATTCACGGGGCACAGCGTGTTTATAAACAGAGAGCCTGTTGGCTACTCTTAACAACTAACTAGTTAGAAGAATCAAAAAAGCCTACTTGTAGTCCAAAATAGGATATAACATAACTGCTGCCTCCCCAGCTGTGTATTTAAAGAATGTGACACACTTTTATACACTTAAGGTAACGTTATGATACCAAAATGACTCGTTTCGTTACCCGGCTAGGTGACTGAGCTTGCATCTCAGGTTGCTAAAGTAGCTATTGTATGCTATGGTAGGAGAAGGTTTTAACGTGTGTCTTTTACAGTGTTTCTTAGTAACGTTACTCACATGTACTAACGAGCTTGCAATGCAGTAGCGTTATTATTGTGTGTTATGGCATGCTATTAACAATGTTTTACTTTCTCCTATATTTCAACAGGTTTCCAAGTGAATCAGTTAAAGGAATCTGGAAGTGAATTGACATACTTTGACAGAGACAGTTCAGTTCAACAGTAATATTACCCTTATTACAAAATTAATAAAGACTTTAGTTTGTTAAACAGTCCCTCCCTTCTGAAAGATTTGATTTTGGCATCTTACCATTAATAACAATTGGAAGCTAGTCCCCCCCACACACACGCAATATGGCATCTGTGCCAGTGTACTGCTTGTGTCGCCTGCCATACGATGTGACACGCTTCATGATCGAGTGTGACATTTGTCAAGACTGGTTCCATGGAAGGTAGGTCATTTCCAGATGTTGTGAGATTTATGATGTGGATATATCTGTTGTCTGAGTGTACTCTGTATTTGACCAATTACAGTTTATTCAGCTATTTGTTCTGCACATTCTTTGTCTGAAATAACAATATTTTCTGTGTAGCTGTGTGGGAGTAGAGGAGGACAAAGCAGCTGAAATTGACCTGTATCACTGCCCCAACTGTCAGGTCACCCATGGACCATCTGTCAGTAAGTTACCATTCCTAAAGTATACCTTAGTGGTATATGATTTGCTTACTTGTACATAATAATGCACTAGTTAATTTATTTTCTGTCTCTCCTTTTACTCAGTGCGCAAACGCCGTGGAGGCAATAAGCAGACAGATGGTGGTGCTGCTGGAGCAAGAAATCCAAGTCGGCCTGTTAAGACAGGCAGCTCACAGTTTGTTAGAGAGTTACGGAGCCGCACCTTCCCAAAGTAAGTCTCTCCCACTAAGACAAAAGTTTGTTATTCACAAGTTTAAAGTGAAAACTGTAATTTACATTAAATTATGTACTGGTTGTAGTGTGCATTGCATTTTGTTTCAACAACTAAAAGTGAGGTGTGAACATGACGTACTTTTTATTACATCGTTATTGACATTTGATTGCATTATATTGTACTATTTAGTATAGATGGTACGGATGGTATGGCTATGGATGGTGTCCAATAATTTTTTTAAATTTACCATTCTAAGACAGTTTCTGCTCTTATTTTGGTTGGAGAGGCTTTGCCGTATTGTAACACAATTGTAAATAATTCAGTTTTTAATATTTTCTCTCTGTGATCACAATCCAAACTTGTGTACATGTCGGTTTGTGTTTCTATGACAGTGCGGATGAAGTCTTACTAAAGCCGTCTGGGGCCCAGCTGACAGTCGAGTTTCTGGAGGAGCATTCATTCAGTGTTCCGGTCATGGTGCTGAGGCGAGATGGCCTAGGCATGACCCTTCCTCCATCATCATTCGGCGTCAGCGATATAGAGCACTACATCGGTAAAGTTTTGACACATTTAGTACTAGATTTAGATACATGGATCTTTTCTGTTCTTAAAGATTTAGAGTAATGCGTTTTAGGGAAATAATGTGTTTTCCGTGTTTTTATTGGACATAGTATTTAAATAATTTACATTTTACTCAAAGTTGTTCAATTTGATGTAATTGCAGGTGCAGACAAAGAGATTGATGTGATAGATGTGTCTCGCCAATGTGACCTGAAGATGCGTTTGGGAGACTTTGCTGAATACTACAACAGCCCCAACAGAGACAAAGTGCTCAATGTCATCAGCCTGGAGTTCTCTGAGACTAGGTGCACAAAACGTATACTAACTTTACTGAGTGTTCAGTTTGTCATTATAATGCAGTGTCTTGTTACTTGAGTATAAATGTCTGTATCAAGTTCAACTTCATTTAAAATACATTTAAAAAATGAGGTGTTCATCTTTTAAGTGAAGTTGTGCATTGGATGCGATGTTTTGAAGACTAAAGACAAGTGTTGGACTTGTTTTTAGGCTCTCAAACTTGGTGGAGACTCCAAAGATTGTGAGGAAACTGTCATGGGTGGAAAACCTCTGGCCTGAGGAATCTGTGTTTGAACGCCCCAATGTGCAGAAGTATTGCCTAATGGGTGTGAAAGACAGCTACACAGACTTCCACATTGACTTTGGAGGCACCTCAGTATGGTACCATGTCTTGAGGGTGAGACAAAAAATAATTTCAATAATGTTTGGGAAGTTACGCTGATTGTAAAACTTTTTTTTTTTGGTATGAATTGGTATTATTTTAAGAGCTAGTCTCTCTCTGTCTATTCAGGGTGAGAAAATATTCTACCTAATTTCCCCCACCGCAGCCAACTTGGCACTTTTTGAGAGGTGGAGTTCCTCATCGAGCCAGAATGAGATGTTCTTTGGAGACCAGGTCGATATGTGTTACAAGTGCTCTGTCAAACAAGGAAACACTTTGTTTATACCAACAGGTTAGAGGTTTCTCTTTTGTTTTGTTAGTTACAGGTATTAGCAGTGTTGTGATCAAACAAGTTATGTTGAATGATGACACTTTTGTCATGTGGTTGTCTTTCAGGTTGGATCCATGCTGTGCTGACTCCAGTGGACTGTTTGGCTTTTGGAGGAAACTTTTTGCATAGTCTCAACATTGACATGCAGCTGCGGTTAGTTTCTGCAGGAATGTTTCCAAATTCATGCAATCTTATTGTATTTTTATGACTCTTCAGATATAGTGGAAACTTAAACATGAATGTGCTAAATGAACTCTGAATTACAGTAGTTCCCCACTTCTATTCTATTGAGGTTATTTCAGTCCAAAACTGCTATTGCTATTCATTTCTGGTCACATCTCTACAGAGATAATCTGCAAGTTTGTGGCAATAACTATCAAGTCTCTGACTTTTTTTGTGCTGTGTTATCATTTTAGAGCGTATGAAATTGAGAAGAGATTAAGCACCGCTGACTTGTTCAGATTTCCCAACTTTGAGACTGTGTGCTGGTATGTTGGAAAGCACCTTCTTGATACCTTCAGAGGTGAGGCAGTTCAATGAATTTCATAATATTCATGTTATGTCTGTATGTGAACTACTTGATTGGCCCGTGTTTATGGTATTAACTTTGTGCTATTCTGTCTTAGGTTTGAGAGAAAACCGCAGACACCCCGCCACTTACCTCGTTCACGGAGCCAAGGCCCTGAACAATGCCTTCCGCGGCTGGACTCGTAAAGAAGTAGGCAAAATCTCATCCAATTACTTTATCTTTACCTATTTGTATATTATTCTTTCCTCTCGTCCTTCTTTGTTTCATTACTTGGCTAATATCTTTCTATGACATTGAAATAGAGATGTTATTGATTTTTGCTCCAACAAATGGATCAGAAGTGGTATGGCAAAATGACTATTATTACATGAAATCATATTTTTATGTAAATCATTATATAGCATCCCATTATTCATTAACCTGACATTATTCATCCCAAAACTAGCAACATGAATTGCAACATTTAAAAGAACTATTTCACAGAG
Organism: Nannoperca obscura; assembly: GCA_036024295.1. Classification (NCBI taxonomy): domain Eukaryota; kingdom Metazoa; phylum Chordata; class Actinopteri; order Centrarchiformes; family Percichthyidae; genus Nannoperca; species Nannoperca obscura. Next base: position 22,438 of record JAVQJL010103248.1, read on the forward strand.
CTACGTTAGCTATTTCCCTGTTTTTAGTCTTTTCCCTAAGCTAAGTTAACCGGCTGTTAGCTTCAGATGAATATGAGAGTGTTGTTGATCTTCTCATCTATCTCTCCGCCAGAAAGCAAAGAGCAATATTTTGGAAATCTATTCCTTTTTGAATAAAATCAAGAAAATGCATAAGTTAAAAAAAAAAAAACAATAAAAAAAAAGTATTTTCTTCACAGTAATATTATGTGTTACTTTGCAAAATATAGTGTGAGATGACAAAAATTATCTCTCTACATTCAGGCTTTAGGAGATCATGAAGTGGAGATTCCGGAAACCATCAATACTCAGACACTGGTGAAGGACCTGGCCAAGGAGATTCGTCTGGTTGAGGTAAATAGAATGCGCATGCTTTTAGCTTTGTTTGAGTTTTTTTATGTGAAAACTTTTTTTTTTTTTTTTTTTACTGCATGAACAGTACTCTCTCTTTTGACAGGACATCTTCCAGCAAAACATTGGTCGCACTGTACCTCAGTTTCCTGGTTCGCCACTCTCTAAAGCTCCCCTGACCACCTCTCAGAATTCAGGACGCCCCCCTGGAAAAAAGAAAGGACCCAAGCCCAAGGAGGTGATAGGGGTTCTTGGGCCCCCAGGAACCAAGAAGAAAAACCAGAAGGGGCTACTTAAAGCAGAAGCAGGAGAACTTGACCTCATTGAGATCCACACCAAACATACACTCAAAAAATTTCAGCCTGGCAAGTCCAAAAACAAGAACAAGGTACAACATTTGCTGACACTTGTGATGACAGTTTGAATGCTTATCCAGCCTGTATTTGTGTCTAAATGATCAACCTTATATTTTCTGGGAATACTTATCTTTCTTTCCAGTTGGAGTTGCCTTTAGAGGAGTTTGAAGGGAAGCTAAATAAAAGCAAACTGAAACTTGTGCTGACCAATGGAAAAATCAGAGGGTAAGCTTTGCAGCTATTTGGTGTGTTTTTATTGTGATCTCATGGTCCTACCAAAGGTTTGCATTCTTACTTGCTGATCCCCTCTGGCTTTAGTAAGAAGGACGGCAGCAGTAATGGTGCAGGAAGTGCTCGAAACTACAAACATCTTGCCTTGGAGGGATCCAGTCTGTCTGACTTGGAGTCTGAGGATGAGCTGCAGATTGACGAGACCCCTCCTCCGAGACGCAAGCCTGCAGGACCTGGCAAGAAAAAGAAATTAAGCGGTGAGAATTTTGACTTAAAACCACACTGTTAAAGAGACATAGATTTTTTTTTATTCCTTTACCCTGCTAGCAAAGTTTATGAGAGACCAGTACCCTTGAACTGTTGGCTACACGTAGTACTTAATCTAGTAGTAGTATGGTTTCAGAGCCATCTGTTCAAAATGTGTTCAAATATGTCTTCAGGTCTTCCTAGGAAGCTTCCCAGAGCCAAACCCTGCTCTGACCCCAATCGCATCAGGGAGCCAGGAGAGGTGGACTTTGACATTGAGGTGAGATTATTATTGATGGATCCACCATCAGCCCTAAAGATGTTTTTTTCACATATGCCATTGCATGATACAACTGTGAAGATTACAGACTATAAGATGACATTGTGGTTTTGAGTTTTGCTATGTTCTCCTTTTTCATACCAAACATGCCATGTTCTACTTCTACGGTTAGCATCGAGCTGGTCACAGGTCGTCACAAGTTTTGTTTGTTAGATTCACACTACACTTCGCTGGCTATTTTCCCCACACCGATGAATACTGTTTTCAAGCTGGTTCACAATCTACAGGCTTGTTGCACAATATGAACAACCAATCACTAATGAGATTGCCATTAGGTACATGACATTAGGTATTTTGGACCAGCAAGCCTTTTCTAACAGTAAATAATGCGCTTATCCGCTGAAACAGGTACACCGCATTAAGCTTCTCATTGTGGCAACATAGCCTCTGTCTTCTGTCTAATGGAATAAACTGCGTGTGATTTGTAATCACAGACTGCCTAATTAACTATCAGTGTTAAACAATAGAAATGTAACACTTTTTTTCATCCCTATGTTTACAATGTTTCATGCACTATCCACCAGCACTTTATCATTACAGCACAGATTCAGTAACAATAGCATGTTTGTGCATGTGGCTTCAGGAGGATTACACCACAGATGAAGAGGCACTAGCGGCCCACGGAGTGAAGGGTGGAGCGGGGGGCATTCTGGACTTATTGAAAGCCAGCAAGCAAGTGGCAGGCTTGGACTCTGCAACTCTCAGGTTAGATCTCATTGATCACCATTGTTTGTTTATTTGTTTGTTTATTTATTAACACTCAAATTCAGGATGATTCTGTGATGGTACTTTTGAATATATTTATTAAAATAGGTACATTTAATTTGAGTTTCATGATCTTTGAAGCTATGTGTTTGAAACCCACTACTTGATCTTTGTATTGCAGTGACTATAGAAATAGTTTAGGACACAAGTGGGAATAAATGTCTCACTTTATTGTTGCAAGAATCCAGTAACCTTTGAAACTTGCATAGTTCACATATTTGCAACAGCTCTGACACTACGCTATGTTGAGGAGGTTACTTTTGAGATGAGTGATTGCTCAACTCTGTCCTTCATTCAGTGAGGAAGCTCCAGCCTCTCCCAGTACCCGTGATGCCATTCAGGGTATGCTGTCCATGGCCAACCCCCCTTCCTCGTCCTCATCTTCCTCGTCTTCGTCTCCCGTATCCATTTCTGGCGGCCTGACAGAGGGATTAGGGGTGGTCAAAGAAAAGGGTGGCAAGGCTGTATGGGTGACTGGAGGGGTCAAAAAGACAGGAAGTCCTGAGAAAAAACCCGTCATTCAGCGGCCTGGTAAACGACCAATTAAACGGCCAGCCCGTCACCTTAGTGACGAGGAGAGTCCAGATGAGCAAGAGACTCTGGGAACCTGTTTTAAAGATTCAGACTATGGTGAGCAATACAGTCAATGACTTACACCTGCTGCTGTACAAATTATTGCTAGTCAAAGCACTGACCTTTAGCTTATATTGATTAAGCCCATTTTTAATCATGGTAATCACATTTTCTTTTACAAGTTTATCCATCCTTGGAGTCTGATGAGGAGGACCATGCTAACAAGGCTAAGATGAAGCGGAAGAAAAACTGGGATGACACACCTTGGAGTCCAAAAGGTACTTGAATATAGCAGCAAATCAGTTTTGCTTTTTAGCTTTCTGATGGTTGATCTCATAATATTTATTTTCATTTATAGCCAGGGTGATGCCCACCCTTCCCAAACAGGATCGACCAGCCAGGGAAGGGGCTAGAGTCGCATCTGTAGAAACTGGTCTTGCAGCAGCTGCCGCCAAGCTGGCACAGCAAGTGAGTTGGAAAATAAAGCATATTGGTCTTTTGAAGAATGTGTCTAGTGAATAATGTGGAGCAGGGGCAGACTGGGATAATAATTCAGGCCGGCAATCCAATGTCAGCCTAGGCCAATCTCCACACCTAAATAACAGACCATGTATTCTGCACGTTTTTATTGAATCATTTTCTTTGTTTGTTTTTTATGCCAGTAACATACTTTTATGTTTTATTACTACACTAAAACTGCCTCATTATACATCCAAAATAGTAAAAAAACAAACAAAAAAAACCTAGTGTCAGCAGTTTCAAGAGTTAGTCAACTGTCAACTGAGTGTTTGTTTGTTTGACTTGCACATTTCCTCAGAGCTCTGACTGGAATTCAGTATTGATCATTAAGGATGATCTCTTAGTAACTGGGTCAAATTCATATGACAGAACTGAGAATACAAGTCTTTATTTCCCTGCTTTCAGAGCATGTGTTAATACCATTTATTAGTTTTTGAAACAAAAAAAAAATCAGCAGTCTCAGTTTTGACTGTAGCTGCCCGTGTTGATTTCATTTGAATTTACACATTTCATTTTGTATTTTTAAAAATGGTCTGACACTCGATTGGCTAGTCAAGGTCTGATGTGGAGAAGAAGCACCTTTCATTAAAAGATAATTACTTTTTTGGGGGGGTTATGATTCAGGAGCAGCAAAAGCCTGCTAAAAGGAAGTACACCAAAAAGCAGCGTCCTCCAGCTCCTGTAGTCACTCCTCCCCCTGCTCAGCCTGAGCCTGCCCCACCCTCACCACCACCTGCTCCAGAGTCTGCAGCAGATTTCAGCCCAGACAGGAGGATGGATTACTACTCTGCAAGTCTGTTGGACCATGAATACACAGCAGGACCTGGACCTTTTGGCCCTGGAGGCCCTAGAGGCAGCGGTGCCATGGCCCCTGGTGTATTCCTCACTTCACGACGACCTTCACTGTCTCCGCAGAACAGCAGCTCTCACTCTGGTGCATCCCCTGCAGGTTTAGCTAGCCAAGGCACAACAGGAGTTGGTCAAGGTAAGCAGAAACGGAAGGCATTGACAGCATCATTTCATATCTGTGACATTTTCTCATGTATTTTCTCTTTTCGCTTTAATTTAGGGAAACGTCCAAAGAAAGGACTTGCAACTGCAAAACAGAGACTTGGGAAAATTCTGAAAATTCACCGTAACGGCAAACTTCTCTTGTGAGAGATGTTGGAAATGTGGCTGAAGACTTTTAAATTGGAATGAAGAAAAAGGCTTTTGTGAAAGTAGGTCTGAAGGAAAATAGAGATAGTGATCTATATTTTGTACTCTAGATAAATTTGTTTACTGTTTTCACCAGTTATTTCACTAAATGTTGTCCTACACCCCTATTACCCTGCCCAGCTAATTTAGCTTCCTGTTTTGACACTCCACATACCCATATCTGCATAAAGGTATTGTCAGAGGCATGTCTCTGTCTTTAAACAAATCACTGTAATGTGCTAGATCTACACTTAATGTGGTTACTCTTAATGATCACATACTATTTGACATTGGCATGGGGAAATTGTGACATGCATTTCAAAATGATAGATGGACATTGATATAACTAGCAAGACTAAGTAACGTAATGAATTGACAAAACCTAATGTTTTTTTTTTGTTAAGGCTACATTGAGTGGCTCTATTTATGCAAAGACATTTTACTCTCCATAGATTTTTAAAGGGAAAGAGAAACAACACATTTTCTAGTCAGGTAAAATGTAATGTCTGTATAGCCCTCACGCAATCCCACACACAGTCATGCAGTTGTAGTATTGGTTAGTTGTCATTTTACCTCATTTTTACCTCATAAAACACATTCTTGTGTGGTATGATTACAGGACACCAATCTTAACACACAAACAGTTTTGCAAAAATCCAGTGTATGCACATAGTCAGCACCCAGTATGCCACATGTATTCATTCTTTTTGGGGAATTTGTAACTGATTGTAACTCATTTTCTTCCATATACTGTAGATCCACACAATTACAATACAAAGCGCTTAACTGATGCCAAGAGTAACATCATACGATTCTATTTATTCTGATCATATTTATTTAACAAGGCAGCATTTAGTTATCTCTTAGCCTGGTTTAACAGATTATCTTTTTACCACCTCATTTTCTGGGTCCCTACTTTAATTGTTTTCAACCACTTAATACCTGTAAAACAAATTGTATCCATTGCTTTGTTAGACTTTTTTACATTTTAAGTTGTCATTGTAAATATTTGTAATATTTGTAATTTATATAGTTACATTGGAAGAGCAGAATAATATTATGAGATGACTAGTTTCCTGAAAAGTTGCCATAATTTGTGCCCCAAGTGTTGGCAGTATTCTTGGTTCAGATCTAGAGATGTGCTTTATTTCCACAGAATGTACTAGTGATGGATGCTGCAGGATTTGAACTGATATGTAAATATATGTTGTAATTTAAGTTCTTTTATAGTTCAAAAACTTTGAAATCTTTCTTAAAATAACTTGTACATGATACATTGCTGTATTTGGAAAAAATTCTGATATAGTTCATTTTTTATATTTGTACGCAGTAATTGTCATGCTTAGTTTGTCATGTTGTCTTGTCAGTGTAATAGTGGAAGTGTTCTGGAAAAAAATGCCCTTGTTTAATTTCATCCATTTTATTTTATTTTAGTTATTGTTGATATTCACTCTTGTGTTGGTGTGTACTGTGTGTTTTAAACATGTGTTTAAATGCGACTTGGAACAGATAAAATATACCTTGGGCAAACTTTATTTTTTCATTGAATTTATTTTAGTACCACCAAATTACCAGAAGTGAGATTTGAGGGCAAATCAATGGTTTTCTTTTTACTATACTTCAATCTACTGAAGAAGTCAGTTTTAATAACATTTACCAAGCTGGCATTTAGGCATTTTTCTATTTTTGAAAGTCGTCATTAAGAAACAAATAATGTGTTGTACTAAACACATCTACACCTAATTATTTCTTTCAATGAAAGAACAAATTAAATCATGTTAATAAGCCACTTTAGGTATTTTTTTAATGCTTAGTGATGACTACAGTTCTGAATGATGTGTGTTTGTTTTTGTTGTACGAATTAATGTACTATTATTTTCACTTAAAATTATTCATACATTTTAAGAATACAACCCCCCTCCAAATAGGGGTTAAGTGCATTTGTTATTAAAAAATATCTGGTCTTTATTTCCTAATTGTCCGTGAATTTTAATACACTTTCATATTAAACTAATTTTAAAATACATTTTTTATAACGCCTGGAGAAGTCTAGTGTGTGCTTTCGTGTGCACATCTAATCACAACGTTAAGGCTGTAAATCTCAGTTAATGCGGAATGCCCTCTTTCAGAAGACAACGCACTAGCGTCGTTTTTCTCCAACAATTACAAGGGAGTGTCCTGGGTAAACGCAACAGCAGGTATTCTCGCGAGATCCAAACTGCCCTACCACTCGCTAGTGCAAGATGGAGAAGCAAATGTAACACGCATTCGAGGTAAGCAGAAAATTTTATTCCGTAGCATTGACATGGGTTTTAGCTAACTGGTGGCATACACTTTTCTTCCTTAACAACTACCATCGATGATTCGCACCCGTCACGGGGATCGGAGACCATAAAACTGGTGTCTTTTTAAGGGTAAAGTACGGATCTAATGCTGTGTAAACCGCCATTTTTAATTTAGCCATGATCCCTCTGATAGAGCATTGTGCGGAGCTCTCACTGCTAGCTTGTTAGCTCGCGCGAAACCATACACGCCACACACATACACACACACACACTCATGTTCACTCTGTGTGGGTATGTGAGCTTCTGTACAAGTAAGGCTATAAGTCAAGGCTGTATCCTCGTTCAATGGCCACTCAATTTCCTCGGGAATGACGATACAAATAACCGGTGAGAGTTCAAATGTGTGTCAGGTTGCAGATTTGACTTTTCGTAATCTGCTAACGTTAGCCCTCAAAGCTGAATTGGAGCCGAAGTAACTAACGCTAGCGCTAGACTAAACTGCTAGTGAACCTAGCTAACGTCACCTAACTAGCTTTTAACTTTACAAACGTTTGCGCCACCATTGACTTAACCACAACCGCGTATCGTTAGGTAGGTACCTCCAGTAATATTGAAAAAGAATGTGAGCTGATTTTACACGGTTACCACTAACCTAGCTTACATGGTTTACTTGATGAACGAGTTAGGGAGTGTGGTAATGTTACTCAAACTAAGACACTATGTTCGGCCATTACGTTATTTTCTGATTCAGATGATCTGACCAGTTCACAACGTCAGTTGCTAATATTAACGTTAATGCTGCGTTCTTGTTGTGGATGTAATTATGGAGGAAGGTGTTGTTAATTAAATTTGTTGATATGGGTATCATCACACTGTCAAATAGGCTTACAACCACTAACGCACATCACATTTACAAGTATTTGAAAGCAAGTAGTGATGCTTAATGGTCATGTGAATCTGTGGTACCTGGCAGCATCCCCTTTGGTCCTTGTCATCCTCCCGCCTCAGTTAATTGTATGTGATCATATGCATGTTGTGATTTTAATTACAATCATTGAAGTTACCTGACGATTTAGTAATAGTGATTGCCTAAAATTCAGAATGCATGTTGTATCACATTAAGCACTGCTTTGTTGTTTATTCATGAGATTCACAGACATTTATAATGCATTTGATTGACCGAACCAAGGAAACATGTACTGGATTAAGGAAAGCAAGTCTGAGCTGACCAGCCTAGTTGCGTGGCAGACAAATCAGTTAACTTCTTATTAGAGAATTTTGATTGGGAGTGATCTTTCTAGTTTATGCCCCTAATAAGAATAAATAACACACATTAAATATGCACATTCTCCATGGTTACAAATAAGATATCAAAGTAGTCAATTTGTTCTTGAATCCTGATTTATTATAAAACAGTGACCACACTGTACTGAAAAACTGCATAGGTCTAACAGAGAGACATTTATGCACAATCACACTTGCACAAAACAAAGAAAGCATGCAGACCCCAAATTGAGAAAAACAGAAGTGACTGTCAGGGAAAGCCCAATAGGTACATTACTAAACATCAGAAAAAAGGTAAATGTTTAACAGTATATAACTGTAATTAATTTGTTTTAATAGAAGTCTGCCACCCTCATAACACATTGGCAGTACAAAAACATTATCACAGTATTTCTTAATATAGTTGGAATTGAAGTGCCCTAAATAGTTATCCTTTTCACCAGCTTCATTCAGTGTGTAAACCTGTCAGTCAGTGTTTTTACCAACTATCAGGCAGCTTGAATTTTCTTATTCTGTCATATCTGATTTGATTGTTTATGTTTTCAGATAGTTTAAAGAAACTGCAAAGCAAGCCAAGGATGAGAATGTTGAAGCTATTGAACCAAAGCAGTTTTTGGTATGTACTTCTAACCTATTTACTATACTGACTAAAACTGTTATGGTGAAATGTGAATACATAAGGGACACAGTGATTTGTCATTAATATTTGCTTCCAAGCATATACCATCCTTTAAAATAAGTTAACCACAATTCAGAGTAAATATCATGAACCACACATAACGTAATAAACAAGAAGAGATTTCCTGCCTTTTCCTACAGAAGAATTATCTGTATAACAATATTTCTGGCAGTGAAAGTGGGTATATCTGAATTATTTTGTTCTGTAACCCATAGTGTCTTAGTTCTTTACATTCTTTAATAATACCTAAACAATGTAAATGTATTTTCTTCTTGCCTGGGGTGTCATCTGTCCATCCAGATGGTGATGGTGTGATTTAGTGTCATTTGCATTTATCAGCGGTAGTTCACCTCAGTACAATGGTGCTCAGTGGTGCAGGATTTGTGCTGCTCATAGCACCAACTCTTAAGCGGCTGACCAGTATAAAATATTTCAAGTTTGAAATAAGACAAATATGGGTCAAAATGCATCCAAATCCTGTGAAGCATTTATGTGCTTTGCACATCTGCCAATATACAAGACAATAACAATTTTTGTGATAAGCAAATATCAGCAGATATTGCAACATGATCTATGAAAAACGTGGCAATATTTTCTCTTGATAATAATCCATAGATGTTGTGAAAAGTTTTATTAAATCAATTCCCACCTGTTTTAATGTATGCTCTGACTGGAAACATTTAAAAAATAAATTAGGATATTACCGGATAGATGAAACTCCAGAAGAAACATTCTGCAAATTCATTAGTGATTATTTTTTTTATTTTTAATGCCACTGAGTTTCATTGATTGGTGCATCAGTCTTGGATAAAGGTGGCGTATTTGACATGATTACCATATCCCTTCAGGTTATTATAATTGAGAGCAGCTCGCTTGACATTCCTGAACTTTCAACACTCAAGTGTGAATACAGTTTTTTAGAGGCTTCAGTGAAACACATATTGTTATACTGTAGGCACTCTTTTGGAAATTGTGTCGATTTTGTTGGATTTTACAGCAGTAATAATTATGCTAATAGATTACTATTTATTAATTAAACGTCTTCCACCATCATAATATCAACATACATTCTTACAATACAGAAATCAACTTTTTTATTGTATATTTTATTTTATATTTAAATTTTAGAGGCAATGTATGCGGTAAGGTCTGCCAAATAAAACTGCTCCTTTTTAAAAATGTCAACATGTGAACCTCCAAAAAACCTGAAATGGTCCGTGTCCATATCGCTTGTGTGCTTTATGAAGATTTATTGGGCGGCTCTAGGATAATTAATTTGGCACTTGATTAGTGTTTCTTGAGATAGACAATATTTTCCTTTTGCACATATACTGTTGGCTTGGTTAACCTATAAAATCAATATTTATCTACTCAACTACCTGAAGAATTATCAACATTAAAGTTTATCATTATCAACAAAAGCTAAGATGCAGAATTCCTCTTTGCTTCATTATTGGTTGGTTTAATTACGAATGTGCTCCAGTTTGAGTAAATATGCTCTTAAACTGTGGGCATTACTTTTCTTTGTATGTATGTATAAAATGCTGCTGTGTTGATACATTGTTTTTAATGTTTGAATACTCAAGTAATTTGGTGGCACATGTCACCATCAGTCGCATGTTTACTATGAAATGCATTCCCCCCCATTGTTTTTGATAAATAATGTTAAGGATTATGTAGTCATATTCATTTTTATTGTAGTGTTCTTTTGTTGCGTATGTTGTCAGTGGGAGACCTGTGTTAATCTAAAATATTAAGGCGATGCGTTCTACAGAGGGACAATTTCCCCATATTAACATGCAGTGCATCGATAAACAGTGGCCACTCATTCTCTGCCGTAACGTTATTCACTTTTTGCACACTACCCAGAGTCATGATGACTGTGCCAACAGCCAGTGCCTATATGCTATGGAAACAAGCGCGGATACTCTAAAAAAGAATACAACGGACGGGTGAACACACTTATTTGCCGAACTCGTAGCCGGTAGTCAATTTGCCCGATCAAAAACTGAAAACAAAACTCGCAGTGTCACGTTAGACCCGTCCGACAATGATTCAGCGAGTTATTATGCGTTTGTGCTTGGTACTCAACTAACGGTAGCTAGCTTGCTAGCTAGCGCGTGCTACGACTGTCTAGCAGAAGAACCAGGGTAAGATCCGTGGCAAAGTAACGTTACCTGGTTCCAGGTATTTCACAGAGGCCCTTCTTGCTGTTGCTGGTTACCGAGTGGTGTTTACAGTTTCGTTTTTACTTAAAGCGGGGATGGTGCTAGAGTGGGGAATGCGGGCTTCTTTTGCGGCCTGCGCAGCCTCGACCTAAATTTGTCAAGAGTCAGGTCAGGAGAGCATGGTGAATTTGGGACATTTGAATTGACAGCTGTAGCACACAAGGTTAAAACGCTTGATTTTTGGTTAGCTACATTTTTAGGTTTTTGTCGGTGATTACACACATCACTTGTTTGGGACTTGGTTGACTTTTATGCGGTCTGGTGGTATTCAAATGCTTTGAAGTATGTCAAGAGAAGATCGCTTGCTAACGTTACCGGTAGCTCACTGTTAGCTGGTCAGGGGCTAACATAAACTCCGTAGCAAACGTTAGCGATCGATTTCTTTGGTACGTTGAGCTTCCAGACATGTCTTGTTTTGTAAGACGTATTGCTAGCCGGTCACCAGGCACATTAATCTAGTTTATGACTAGTAACTGCGGTCTAACGTGTGTATAGTGACTTGTTAACGTTAGGTAAATAACGTTATGCTATTAGCAAGGGTACGTTAGCTAGGTAGCTATAACTTTAACCTGTCAGCGTTAAGTCACTTGTGTTGATGATGGGCAAGCATACAGTCAGGTAGCGATCCGTTTGATTGAGATTGGGTCCCAAGTGTGTGAAACATTGCATACATGTTTTTAGGCCATTAAATCGGGCCCATCCTGATTTGCTAAACTTTGTGTCGTATGTTGTTAACTAGCCACTAGCAACTGCTCGGTCTGCTTTGTGATAATCAGACCTCGCTAGATAATCTTAAAGAAATGTGTCGTTATCACCTTTCAACTATATATAATAAGTAAGGGCAGTACAATGGGGTCCCATTTCCCTTAAAATATTTGTAGTGGGCAACTAATGACTGGTCACTACAAATGGGACCCCATTGTACTGCCCTTGCTTATTAGTTGAGTGCTTTGCCAAAATTCAAGATTGATAACTGATTGTCTGTAGTTTATTTTACTTACCGTACACTGTGTTCTAATATCCATATATAATCAGTATGTACTGTTATGCATCCTTTTATGAAGTGTATTCTATCCAACTCATTTACAGCTCAAGCACAGCATTTATTTTAACTATCCTTTCTTGAGATTGTTGCATCTTTATAACCTAGTGTACACGTTTTAAAATTCAGTTTGTATTGTGGCATGTGTGACACGGTTACTAGTTTTAATTTTGCCATAATTTTGCAGGTAATGTGACTGGAACATGCTCTTAAGTGGGTATTGCCAAATTATTTTCTGTAAGTACATTTCAAGCTCTGTACAAGTCCAGCGTTGATTTTATAGTATTCAGATGTTTAAAGTGCAATAGTTGACTTTTTTTTTTACAAATTATAAATATAAGTAGTTCTGCATCATAACACATAGAAATTCAGCATCATTTGTTGTTTTCTGATGTATTTCAACATTTCTCAACAGGAGCAAAAAATAGAGATTATCTACAATGAAGGTCGACAGAAGCAAGTTAAAGAAAACTCCTACGGAAGCTGTGAGTATGCATAATACTTTGTGTGTGTGTGTGTGTGTGTGTGTGTGTGTGTATGTGATCATTTCTAGTCTCACTAGTGTAATTTCCATACAATTGGGATACCTAGGCTGATCTTTACTATGAGCACATGTGATAGGAGTCCATGATGGGGGGCACAGCCCAAGAGATTTTCTATATAATAGGAGAGCTTAGTAAAATGTGTTGAATTGATGTGTTTGAGGTTTTAGATTTGTGCAAACAAATCAATCTCCCTCCATTTACATTCATGCCTTGCAAAATGATGTGCTGATTAAAAGAGCACTGAAAACAAGGAGTAGGCCATCAGTTACTAACCTTGGTGACCATAAAGTTGTATTTCCTAGAGGTGCTTCACAATAAGTCATAGCAGGAGTAAGCAATTAAGCAGCAGCTGGGCATTTTTCATTTGCATGTTAGTAACACAGCAATTACACCTCTGAGATTACGTTGAAGGAGAGCAAATCACAAAACTGTATGGTCTATCTGTTAAGCTGCTTACGCTTTGTCAGAACTGCTTGTAGGATGGTGGACTTTATTGAGCCAATCATTTTAGTGCAGTGATACATCTCAGTTTAGTGATTTGGTCATAGTTTGGCCCTGCCCTTAAGCAGTACAAAAATTTTGCAGGTCAGCATGGTTTCCTCTTACTGGGAGATCACAGAGAAAATACACATTGTAATGTCTGCATGTAACAGTGTCTCTAAAGCATGTTATACTGTGTTAGTAGAAAACAGGCATAGGTTGTCCATGCGCTCTGTTCGATTAACTATGTTGTGCTCCTTCTTAACCAACAGCCTGCCGACTGCAGGATACTTATAGAGAAGCTCAAGGCATGCAGCGATGAACAACTGCTGGTTGAACTGCAGCACATCAAGACCTGGAATATTGGCAAGGTAAGGCCCAAAAATCATAACGATATATCTGTTATGACAGGGTTCCTGCTGGTCAAGCGGCCTCTGCCCACAATGAAATACATGAACAATGTAAAAATGGCTAAATCTTTTCTTCCTCATAATCTTTTCAGTTGGCAAACAACAAAACTGCACATGCAGCCAGCATCGTCTTAGCAGTGTGACAGATGTAGCCCAAAATCGCCATTTTATGGTCACATTGTCTAAAAAATGTAGGCGTAAATATGGGTTAACTGAATGAGTATGAAATAGTGACTCAATCATGGTTCTTCGATACTACACGTTAACCAGTAGTCATTCTCATGTTTCACCACAAGTTTTTTTTTTTTTTTAAGATTGTGACATCGTCTGACAAAATGAACATTAATTGAAGTTCAATGACAACAGCTAATGCAGAGTGATCGGCTGTATCTACATTTAAAATTAGTGATCACAGTGAATGTTGTTAACTTGACTGGCCCACTGTGACTGGGCAGAGTGTCAGTCCTTTAAACATCCGTTTAGTTTCCTTATACTAAATACAACCAAATCCATGATTAGTTTTTCTTATACCTGTTTGTCTGTTTTTGTTGTCTCACAACAGAATGAGTATGAAATAGTAATTTAATCATGGCTCATTGATACATGTTAGCCAGTGGTCAGTCTGCTGCCCCACCAATTAATTGTTTTCCGATCTCAATGTCGTCTGACAAAATCAACATAAATACAGATTAATGACCACATCTGTGCTGGTTGATCAGCTACACTGACATTTAAAATGAGAGATCACAAGGCATAAAATTCTTCAAAGTTTTGGAAAAAGGTCAGTGTTTGGGTGAGAGAAATGCTGTTTGTTTTTGTAAGTAGAGCTGAAATGGAGAGAAACATTTACTTAATGTGTGTACTCTTGGACTGCATGCCAACCAGAATGCCCTGATTGTTTTAATAAGTTTACTTTACTATTACTATCCTCGTTTGACCAAAACGGGTATGCAGTGAGTAGAGAGATGAGTGAAGCAAATGTTGAATTTGTTGAATGTTGACCTGTACTGGATTGATCACTTAAATGTAATTTTGTCCATCTTCAACAGTGTGAGCTGTACCACTGGGTGGATTTGCTGGACCGCTTTGATGGCATCCTGTGCGATGCAGGCCAGACAGTGGAGAGTATGTCATGGCTGCTGGTGTGTGACCGTCCTGACAACGGACAGCTCAAAGCCCTGCTTTTGGCAGTGCTCAACTTCACAGCCTTGCTCATTGAGTATAGCTTTTCTAGGCACCTCTACAGCTCCATAGAGGTAGGCTTGAACCTAGTACACTCTCCACCACTACTCTGCTTTTCTGGACTGTTCATGTGTCACAGAGGAAAACATAAGGCAGCTCACTAACTTTAACCTGTCTTTTATCTACCTCTTCCATCCCCTTTACAGCACTTAACCACCTTGTTAGCGTCATGTGACATGCAGGTGGTCCTGTCTGTGCTGAACCTGCTCTATGTGTTCAGTAAGCGCTCCAACTACATCACAAGACTGGGATCTGACAAAAGGACACCTCTACTGGCACGTCTTCAACACCTGGCTGAGGTCTAGTGAATGCCATTGTTTTCCTATTTCCATGATTCCAGCTGTACCTCAAGAGAAAGAACTGTATTGTTTAGTCTCTTTGTTCTCTTGTGTAGAGCTGGGGAGGAAAGGAGAATGGCTTTGGTCTAGCTGAGTGCTGCAGGGATCTGCTTATGACGGTAAGAATTGTGTGAACACAAGAATTGAGTGTTCTTCAAGGACTCTGTCAACTATCTACAGCTATGGCACTATTCATTTTATTTGTATAAATAAAGGTTGTCAAATAAAACTAATTAACCACTATTTATAAACTTTTTTTCTTACAATGCTGCCAACCGTTGGAACATGAGCAGAAGTACCCTCCCAGTGCCACCACGCTGCACTTTGAGTTTTACGCTGAACCTGGTCCTGAGGTCAAAGTAGAGAGGAAGGTAAAGTCGTTTTTTTTTACGCAGTCATTATGTAATTAAAACAAAATCTTTTTGGAATATTTTGTTGATCTTTCCCCCTAAACCGTTCTGAACTTTTGTTTCCCCAACAGACAAGTAGTAACACACTACACTATATTCACATCGAACAGCTTGACAAGGTACTGTCAGATTTGAATTCTGTCATTAACAGTAACTTTACCTCATGTTCTTCAGCTTACACATTGTACTCGGTGTATCTCAGATTTCAGAGAGCCCATCTGAGATCATGGAGTCGCTGACGGTGATGTACAACATCCCTAAAGACAAGCAGACCCTGCTATTCACACACATTCGACTGGCCCATGGTTTTTCAAATCACAAAAAAAGGTTGCAGGCTGTGCAGGCCCGACTACATGCCATCTCTATACTGGGTGAGTGGAAGCCTTCTTCCCAAGATAAAGAGCGTAGTTCTAAGTTTTTATAAATGTTATTATTCAATTATTTTATTTTATTAACTGCTGTCCTTTAATGTCTCTTTGCAGTGTATTCTAATGCACTCCAAGAGTCAGCCAACAGTATTCTGTATAATGGCTTGATAGAGGAGCTGGTGGATGTGTTACAGATTACAGACAAACAGCTTGTGGTAAGAACAAAGTTTACCTTTTCTGCTTAATCACTGTCATTCCACTAAACGAGCATGCCACAGTAGCACTGTATTTGCAAAATTACATTAGATATCTTTTGTTAGACAAAGGTTGCTTTGATCTTAATGTGTGTATTCTCAAGTGTCAGTGTAGTATCAAGTCCCTTTTTTTTTTTGTTTTACTGAAATGCTGGATTTGATTTTGTTCCTTAGGATATCAAGGCAGCATCTTTGCGCACTTTAACTTCGATTGTCCATCTGGAGAGGACGCCCAAGCTTTCCAACATCATCGACTGCACTGGCACTGCCTCCTACCATGGCTTCTTGCCTGTGTTGGTGCGCAACTGTATACAAGCAATGATTGGTGAGAATGCAGACAGTACTTTTTGTGAAGTCACAAGAAAATGGACAGTTGATTTAAGATGGAGGGTTGGTTGTGAGCTTTTGATGTTTATTTCCTAGATCCTCTGATGGAACCCTACCCGCACCAGTTTGCCACTGCACTCTTCTCATTCCTCTACCACTTAGCCAGCTATGATGCTGGAGGGGAAGCTCTTGTCTCTTGTGGTATGATGGAAGCCCTCCTGAAGGTATATACTGGTCCTACCAATAGGTCATCAGCATAGACTGTATATTTAGATGGACGACGCGTCTCTGCTTCCTCCCATTGTACAAAAATGAATCCAAAATATCCTGCTGCCATCTTGCGCTGGTGACATCATTTGGAGTCTGCGGTGGAGCTGATCTGTCGAGCCCATACACCTGCCCGAACCAATCTTGAGTACATTCATTAATGTGATAAGAACTAAAATGACAGAAACCTTATTTGGGAACATTTGATGTCTACTTTAATTTTTCAATTTGGCTCATGTCCCATCTGCTTACATAGAGGTGGTGGGATTTATGACCTATACTGGTGCCAGCCACCAGGGGGCAATCGAGAAGTTTTGGCTTCACTTTTGGGGGAGCTGTCATGTCGTCCATCTTTATATACATCTATGGTCATTAGCTGTCCTAGTTTTCTAGTGTGGCCTTTTATTATTTTGTACTTTTGTAGGTGATCAAGTTCCTGGGTGATGAGCAGGACCAGATCACCTTTGTGACGCGAGCAGTGCGGGTCGTGGACCTAATCACCAACCTTGACATGGCTGCCTTTCAGTCCCACAGCGGCCTTTCCATTTTCATCTGCAGGCTAGAGGTTGGTTATACACTTTGCTTTTCTCTATTCCTGACACAGCAGCCTTCAGCTACAGAGTCAATGAAACTTGTGCCAAATCTCTGGACTCATTCATTCATCTCTCCATCACTCTTAATCACTTTGTATATTTAGCATGAGGTGGACTTGTCAAGGAAAGAGTGCCCTTTTGTCATCAAGCCAAAGATCCAGAGGCCTAGTGCAGCTGTGGAGTCTGAGGACATGGACACAGACATGGAGAGTAAGTCACTATTTCTAAAACCTAGCGAATGTTCTCACATTCAGATATTAATATCCATTATGCAAAACTACGGCAGTATTGCCAAGTTATAAAGATACCCCAGGCTGTTGTATTGATTGCCAACATTATGTATGCTTACAGTGTCAGAAGTTGCAATGGAAAGCAGCCCTGGACCGTCCACATCTTCTGGTTCCAGACCAGAGGCAGACCACAGAGCACAGAGCAGCGCTGCTAATACACCTCGCGCAGGTACACACAACAAACACACAAAAAAAGAACCAATTGCCACTATTGTAGTCACTCTTTTTAGACTTGAAATTATATTGCCCCCCAAGGGAAATTATTTTTCACAGCTCTATTATACATCACCATTACATACAGGACGACCTTGACATCAGCTACAAACATGACAACAGCGAAATAATAAGTGGACAGACAGCTGGTCAGGGGCGGGGTCCCTCAATTACTTCATCACCGATGTGTGATGTGGAGGGCTGCAATGGCTGTTGGTACAAGGCATTTGCCAAAGCGAGTCCTTCTGCACCTCAGGGACCTGTACCTGCGCCCGGAGAGAAGTATGGGTGGCAATTGAGTGGGTGTGTAGTGTCCTGTGCTATTGTTGCTATGCATGTGATGGCTCTGCAGTTGAGCTCTGAGAGGTTGTGTGTGGGGAGACCTTTTTTTTGTTGTTGTTGGTTACCCGTGTTAGTTTGGCCCAGTTTGTGACAGCGAACTTTAACATTGTATGTTAAATTGTAGTATTGTTTTGGACAATATTCTGTTATAGCCGTAGGTCGTTTTTTTGACATTGAAGGTGGTTATGAGCACACCACTGAGTGGGATATGGTGGTGGTGTTGTCCAAATCGGTTCTCCGGGGTTGATGGTGGGTTCCGACAATGTGATCGTACCTACCTGGACTGTTTGCTGTCACTGAGGAAGTTGTGCACGAGGTGGATCCAAAGAGAATCCTGTTGCTGGAGAAGGACGTGCAGCAGGCAGGCCACAGCATCCTCTGTGCCCCTCTTGACCTTGTAGGCAAATTGGAGGTTGTTGAGTTAACAACTGGTAGAATTTCTTCACAGTTTTTCCAGGCACGTCATTACTAAGGATGTGAGGGTAATGGGGCGATACTGATTGGGTTCAGTGGTTCTGGGTTTTTTGGGCACAGGGATTACTGTGGCGGTTTTCCAGAGGTTTAATATTGTAACAGACTGGTAGGATTCACAGAATAGTGAGTGAATAATTGGTCAGAGTTCTATGGCACCGATCTTCAACACCTCTGTCTCTCTAGGTATGCAGTGTATCCCCCAGAGGGCAGCTCTGTTAAAGTCGATGCTAAATTTCTTGAAGAAAGCCATCCAGGACCCTGCCTTTTCTGATGGTATCCGCCACGGTGAGTCATTGTCATCCTCATACTTGTTCTATAGATTAACTCGAGATCAAGGGTCTTTTACTAATCTTGTTTATACGTGTTGAAAAGATTTGTAAATTGTCTCCTCAAGATCTATACATTTCATTATGCAAATGTGGCTGTTAATGTGTATGTGCATCCTCCTTTTCTCCCAAGTAATGGATGGGTCCTTGCCTACCTCACTCAAGCACATCATCAGTAATGCAGAATATTATGGCCCTTCACTGTTCCTCTTAGGTGAGTTCACAGTTGCACTTCAGAGAAGCCCTTCAAGTATTCTTCTGAATGAGCTCAGTGCTCTCACTTGATTTCAGATATGAAAAGTTTTTGATATTAAACTGGGATGACATTTCACTGTTTGCAATATTAATGTTAAAATGTCAAATTTGTTATTGTTTTGGATTATGATTTTCTTCTTTTCTTTCCCCCACATCGTCTCATCTTGTCTCCTGCCTTTCGGATTTGTAGCGACAGAGGTTGTGACGGTATTTGTGTTCCAGGAGCCATCCCTGCTCTCCTCCCTGCAGGATAATGGTCTCACTGATGTCATGCTGCATGCCCTTCTCATCAAAGACGTGAGTTGCCAGCACTGGCATTGTGTGCTGCGCTTTGTTAGTTTTTTTTTTTTTGTCTCTGAAAGTTCATGACAGTTTAATATTATTTGTCTCATTTTCTCTCATTGTCTCAACAAATGAATTTAGTAACTGAAATTGTTAGTCCTTCAGCTGTCTCAGTGCACAGTACAGTCAATAGATTATCCTTGTGCTGAGCTGCTTATTTGTTTTGGATATTGGTTGACTTTCAATATAAGGCAGTTGCTCTGTGTCCATAGGTCAGGTTCTAAACCTGTGGATGTATTCATTAAATTGACATCCGGTGGTAACATCTACTCACCTGGATGATACCAGATGGATCCAAACATGCCTGAACTTGCGAATGCCAGATGCTGAAAATGGAGAAATGTCATCTTAATAATTAATTGTGTTGCTCTATTTAGTTAAATGCAAAGGCTCTGACAGATTCAGAATGTGTTATTTAATGCTGTAGGCACAGAAGTTTTATTTCAGTTTTTCCTTTTAATATAAAAGAGAGACTGAAGAACATGTATTAGACAGAAAATTAGGTGGATGATTGGTCTGATACGACGACCTCCAATTTGTTTGGGTCACTGGCTGAACTAGGTCAGGTTCTAGCAACAATAATGCAGGGTGTTCTGTGTAAAAAGGTTAGAATGTGAGCCAGCTGTGTTTATAAAAAAAAAAAAAAAAAACAGGTTAATAATGGGTCTTTGAAGAAAAGGGTAATAGTTAGCTCATCTTAATCCCTTTCATCATCTTCCATCTGTTTAAAAAAATAAATAAATCGATCTATCTTTAATTTCATGTTCTTCATTTCATCGTTTCTCTTTTGCAGGTTCCTGCTACCCGTGAGGTGTTGGGTTCTCTGCCCAATGTATTTAGTGCCCTGTGCCTGAATGCAAGAGGCCTGCACTCTTTCGTTCAGTGCCAGCCGTTTGAGCGCCTCTTCAAAGTGCTTTTGTCCCCTGATTACCTGCCTGCCATGAGACGGAGACGCAGCTCCGACCCCTTGGGTGAGTTTAACCTTATGTGTTGTGCTGTGTTATTCAGATCTACTCCTGTGGAACCTGTTAAGTGGGTGACATGCTCTGTGCTTGGTTTCAGGTGACACTGCATCCAACTTGGGCAGTGCTGTGGATGAACTCATGAGGCACCAACCCACTTTGAAGACTGATGCTACTACTGCCATTATTAAGGTAGTGTACCTTGATTTAAGAGCGCTCTTTAAAGTGTGCCCACATGATTCGGCAAGATAATTAAAGCTAAATTGGTGTTACAGTTACTGGAGGAGATCTGCAACCTAGGTCGAGCCCCTGAGTACATCTGCCAGAAACCGTCTATCCAGAAAGCAGATGGCACTGTGGCTGTGCCGCCAGCACGCTCCAGCCACGCTGCTGAAGAAGCTTCAAGTGAGGATGAAGAGGAAGAAGAGGCTCTCCATACATTCAGCCAGCAGCAGGGGGAACCAGAGAGCAACAGACAGTCAGTTCCACTTGAACTGTATGACGCTGAGTTCATAACACAATAGATTAGAACAACAACTCTTTACAGACTTTGATTTTTTTGTTTTCAAGTCAATCTGCTTAATTTCAGCTATTTTAGTTGGCTGTCATTTTGATGATGTTTTGATTCTTACAGGGTGGTGGGCAACGAGGAGCGGATACCCATTCCTTTAATGGATTATATTCTGAACGTGGTGAGTATTAATTCTTTGACAGTTTGACTTTTGTTTTGGGTATGTTTTGGAAAAACTCCAAGCGATTTAAAGCAGTGCTCACCTCATTTCTCAGTTCACTCATTGTTTTACAATGCACGTTTTCCAGATGAAGTTTGTGGAATCTATACTAAGCAACAACACAACAGACGACCACTGTCAGGAGTTTGTCACCCAGAAGGGTCTACTACCTCTGGTTTCTATTCTGGGCCTGCCCAACTTGCCCATAGACTTCCCCACTTCTGCTGCCTGCCAAGCTGTGGCTGGTGTGTGCAAGTCTATATTGGTGAGCACTAAAGAAAACCATTTAATGTATTTATCATTTATTGCACACATTAACATAAATGTAATGTTAAAGTTCCAGTTTTAGCCAAAAGGCAACTTGATGATATGAGTTAAAAGCATTTGAATTAATTTTGAAGCATTTTTACCTCAATTCTGCCCCTTAGACTCTGTCACATGAGCCTAAGGTACTCCAGGAGGGCCTGTGTCAACTGGACAGTATCCTGACATCTCTGGAGCCACTTCATCGACCAATTGAGGTGCCCGGTGGCTCTGTGCTTCTCAGAGAACTGGCTAACGCGGGCCATGTCACCGATGCCACGTTGTCAGCCCGTGCGACACCACTGCTTCATGCTCTTACCGCAGCGCATGCCTACATCCTCATGTTTGTCCACACTTGCAGAGTAGGACAGGTAAACATAACTGTTTGTCGTTGTATTTTGTTAACCTAAAATCACTCTATTACACAAAGTTGAACTTTGTTGATGTGATTTCTAGAAACAATAGCCTGCATCAGTGGTGATTTGTCATAGTTGACAAAGAGTCAAAAAATAAAAACTACATTTCAGAAAGTAACATTTTAGTTTGTTTACAAGAAACCTCCATTGGGCACCTTTTTAATTTGTATTTATTTATATATTTTTTGTTAAGTGTTTAAATTACTGCCACTGTGCTGTATATATGTGAAATAATATTTGTTTTTCAGGCTGGGGAGGGGTTCTTCATATTTGTCATCATTTTAGAATGCTTCAGCAGCTGAGAATGTTTCTGTTCTCTTTCTAAACAGAGTGAGATCAGAGCTATCTCAGTCAACCAGTGGGGCTCTCAGTTGGGCTTGAGTGTTCTCAATAAGCTCAGTCAACTCTACTGCTCTCTGGTTTGGGAGAGCACTGTGCTACTGTCCCTTTGCACACCTAACAGGTAAGTCTCTTGTCCTTTGCCCCCTTATTTTAACTGTGCTGTCAGTTATAACTCTAACACTTCTTGCCTGTGCCCAACAGTCTGCCTCCAGGATGTGAGTTTGGCCAGGCTGACATGCAGAAACTAGTGCCCAAAGAGGAAAAGCCATCCGGCAGCACTGCATCAACCGCCGCCTCTGGCTCCAGGAGAACTGGTAATATAATCATTTAACTTTATTCATTTAAGAGCACCATGTTTCCTGGGAAAATAACATCATCTTCAACCTCCTCTGCCATTATCTAGCAGATTCTGAGGCAGTGTCTGTGGATTCATCTGCTGGTGGACTGTTGGAAGGCATGGGTCTCGATGGGGATACCTTGGCTCCCATGGAGACGGACGAACCCACGACAACGGACCCTAAGGCCAAGTCCAAGCTCACCCCAGCTATGGCCACTCGCATAAAACAGATTAAACCGCTACTCTCTGGTTAGATCACTTTCATGACACAAAATCAAGTTTTTATATCTGTTACTATTTTAAGATCTTTAAAAAAAAAAAAAAATTAAAATGATCTCAAGTCCCTATGAGTTTATCGTCTCTCACTAACCTACTTGTGTCTATCCAGCTTCATCTCGACTAGGTAGGGCTCTGGCGGAGCTCTTTGGCCTGCTGGTGAAGCTGTGTGTTGGCTCCCCAGTGCGCCAACGCCGCTCCCACCATGCCACAAGCACAGGCACTACCCCCACGCCTGCTGCCCGGGCCACTGCCTCTGCCCTCACGAAGCTCCTCACCAAGGGTCTGAGTTGGCAGCCCCCACCCTACACACCCACCCCTCGCTTTAGGTAAGAGCAGATTACCCCTACCACTGTTTGCCATTGTTAATATGTGCATTGCACACAGAGGGTGATATGGATTGTTGTTTTTTTCTTTGCCTGACAGGCTGACTTTCTTCATCTGCTCTGTGGGCTTCACATCTCCCATGCTGTTTGATGAGAGGAAGTACCCCTATCACCTCATGCTGCAGAAGTTCTTCTGCTCTGGGGGGCATGATGCCTTATTTGAGTAAGTACCACCCTATCCAGTGACATAGCAAGCTCAAGAACAGTAGTTTATCTTAGTCAATATTCTAATTTCTATGCTAAACAGGATTTTTATTGGTTCTGTTTCTTTTGTGCAGGACATTTAACTGGGCCCTGTCAATGGGTGGAAAGGTGCCTGTGTCCGAGGGTCTGGAGCACACTGATCTACCAGACGGGACAGGAGAGTTCCTTGATGCCTGGTTAATGCTGGTGGAGAAGATGGTAAACCCAAGCACTGTGCTGGACTCGCCCCACTCACTGCCAGCTAAAATGCCTGGTGTCACCCCCACCATGCCCCAGTTCAGCGCCCTTCGGTTCCTCATTGTCACCCAGAAGGTCAGTTTTCACTAACCACATAATTCTATCTAGTGAGTCTATCGCTATATATAAAATAACCAGATAAAAGTTGTTTGTGTTTTCAACATGTGAAGTCGGTTTATACACTATGCTTGGCATTCAAGTGGTTAAACTTGTGAGAACAAAGTTACTAGGGCAAAGAGAAAAGATGGACACTGTAAGATTCCTTCCTGCTCTTTTTTTCTCCTATGTCGAGGAGCAAATAAAAGGGTAGACTAAACAAACTTCCATTATCTTCTACACCATTTAAAAATACTACACGTTATCAATAGCACAGAAGCGGTTAGTTTAATTTAAGTCCATGTGAACATGGTATACATGATCCTGTTGAAATGTATCATACTGTTCTTGTCATACACATTCTTGTATTAGACTTTAAGGTTTATGAGCATTTTCCTACCTAGGGATGAGAGTTGGAGGATTTGCCATGAATATAAGTTGGTGTTTTATTGTTGTAAAAATAAGTCTCCCCTTCATCCAGGCTGCATTCAGCTGCATCCGCAGTCTGTGGAATAGGAAGCCGCTGAAGGTGTATGGAGGCAGAATGGCTGAATCCATGCTAGCTATCCTCTGCCACATCCTGAGAGGGGAGCCTGTTATCCAGGAGCGCCTGGCCAAGGAGAGAGAGGGTACGGTGCGCCCAGACGACGAGGCGGCCTCCACTGGCCCTTTGGGACCCACCATTGCCCCAGGAGCATCTACAACAAGTGGAGAGGCACCAGCTGCGACTGGAACCGCACCTGGAGCGCCAGCAGGAGGGTCAGCGGATGATTCAACCAATTCCACCCCCCGCCGTGAGCCCCAGGTTAACCAGGCTCAGCTTACACAGGTATGTGGGCAATACTCGCACCTTTCTCAGTTCATGTGAGTTGTTTCCTTTTTTAGGATATTGTACTGTTGGTACACACTTTGTCATAATACTGGGCTTTCATCTTTGGAATAATAGTCCAGGAACAACATAAACAAAAATACCCCTTAAATTGTTTTGGCATCGTTTGTAGTTTAACAGCTTTTTCAGCTTGCCAGCTGTGGTTTGTTTCTGCAGCCTTGTCAGTATTTTCAGCTTGCTGTGCAACAACTGTAGGCGATTTGGACAGCATAGGTTAACTGCATAGTTGAATATCTAGGTGGCCATGTAAGCAAGAAACTAAAACAGAGGTTCTGTGTTTACCAATCTTCCTCCCCGTATTCTGTATGCACTGAATCCTGGGCCACTATTTGCTTTATAACAGGAAAGATGCAGAGGGAGAGAGAGGCATGAACAGGTCCGCCAGCAGCATCTCCAGCAGGTATAAGAGCCATCAGGGAAAGGGATAGAAATTGAAAAGTGGAGAGATGGAAGGAGTTAAAAGTAGAGAGGTTGGAGAGGAAGGACTGATTTTAACAAGAAAAAGCAGAAAGAAGTTTGGACAAGATTATTGGCAGATTGTCAGGATAGGGCAGGAAGGAATAAGGTTTGAGTGTTTTAGAGAGGTTGTGTGTGCTCATTCAAAAAAAGGGAAGTTGAGGAGTAAGTAGAAGAATGTCTCCTAGGCCTTCATAATTATAGCAGTGTCTTTTTTTTTTTTCTTCTCACCTTTTTGACATTTTTCTGTCTTTATCATCTAAGCCTCATAATCACCCTGTCTCTTTATTTGCCCTTCGTTCATGATAACCACCATCTCTGTTTACTCTTGTAAAAATACTTTTTGTGTGGTGTTTTTAGCTGATGGACATGGGTTTCTCAAGAGAGCATGCCATGGAGGCCCTACTGAATACCAGCACCATGGAGCAGGCCACGGAGTACCTACTTACGCATCCTCCTCCGCTTCTTGGTGGAGCAGTTAGAGTAAGCCTTCATAGACAGCACATACTTCTATTCTGTGTAACTTTCATGAGTAGAATTTAGGCCGCTGATATTGTTGCTCTTGTTCCATCTAGGACCTGTCTATGTCTGAAGAGGACCAGATGATGAGGGCCATTGCTATGTCACTCGGGCAAGAGGTCAGCATGGAGCAGCGCTCTGACTCTCCTGAGGTGCGTGACCCTCACTGCTCAAGAGCATGGGGGGAAAACTTTTAATTCTAAAGCATCTGTTGCTAAATGAAATCTCATGATTGAAAACTTGCTGTTTAGCTGAGCAGCTGTTGAAATTATTTCTGTATCTGCTTTAGGAAGCAGCACGTCGGCGTGAGGAAGAGGACAGGCGAGCCAGGGAGCGGGCAGAGGAGGAGGAAGCCCGCTGCTTGGAGCGCTTCATGGAGGCTGAGCCACTGGACCCCAAGGAGCTACATTCCTTCACTGACTCCATGCTGCCTGGCTGCTTCCATCTTCTGGACGAGCTGCCTGACACGGTCTACAGACTCTGTGACCTGCTGATGACTGCCATTAAGAGAAGTGGCCCGGAGTACAGAGATCTCATCCTCGGCCAGGTTGTCAACCAGGTCAGTGGATAAATGCATGTTTACATTGCTGTCTGCTCACTATAGCCCACTATAAATGTACAAGTAGAGTTTAGATCCAGTGATTTAGATCCAGGTTTGAGACTTTTTTTTGTTTCCAATTTCCTGTTGTATGGTTGTCTGCAGTTAAGTCACTGGCCTTACAACCCTGGTAGAACACATTTTCTGACTTTTTTTTTTTTAAAGCTTAAGTGTCATATTGAGTCGTCAGATGCAGATTTGCATTTAGTTGAACATTTAGAAAGCACGTAATATATCTTAAATGCAAATGCAACTCTGTAAGCCATTATGTAAGTTTGTGTTTTATCTAGGACTGATCAATACATTTTAAATATTATCACAATATGGCTCAGTGTATTATCCAAGAGCTGCAATTTTTGATAAAGGTTAGATTTGTCACAACATACCATTTTTATAAATGAAGCATTGTGGTGCAACAGAGATGCCCCAGCCTGCAAATCATATTCTCCAGTCATAAGGAACATGCATGTTTGGTACAGACCCCAGCAGAAATGTCACCATTTTTATATTTTTTATTTCAGTGAAAACAAAATGCAATATCGTAATTGAAATATGTCAAAACAGTTTTGCATATCTTTCAGCCCTAGTTTTATAATTTATTACATGTAATCATGAAAAAATCTTTAAATATCATCTTTAAAGCTGTGAGCGTTTTAATACATTTCGACAATACAGGCACAACATTCTTGTACCAGCCTGATTGTTTTCATTTTGTGTGTAGGTGTGGGAGGCAGCAGACGTGCTGATCAAGGCGGCTGAGCCCCTGACTACCAGTGACACAAAGACTGTGTCTGAGTGGACCAGACAGATGGCCACACTGCCCCAAGCCTCCAAGCTGGCAACACGAATTCTGCTGCTCACGTTGCTCTTTGAGGTAACAGACACACAACCATTGAAAATTCTTAGTGTTCACTCGTAGAGGATGTAATTCGTCTTTTGTCAATGTTCAGCTACACATCCCAAATTATTTGTTGTTTTCTGTTTTGGAAGGAGCTGAAGCTGTTGGGTGCCAGGGTGGTGGAGAACAGTGGGATTCTTGATTTGCTGATTAAGCTGCTTGAGGTTGTGCAGCCCTGTCTGCAGGCCGCAAAAGAGCAGAAAGACATCCAGACACCAAAGTGAGTTTTGCACAGCCCTACGTACTTGTCTTTTCTTGTATTACACCAGCGTTGACTTCATGAAAGCTCTAATATGTGTGTTTTGCATTAGGAATTTACATTTACTTTACAAAATTCTTCTGCAGGTGGATCACACCAGTGCTGTTGATCATTGACTTCTATGAGAAGATGGCAGTGTCTTCAAAGCGCAGGGAACAAATGAACAAGGTAGAAGTCAACTTTTTTATAAAACAGTCACAGATACAGATTACAATAGTAAAGTTATATACTTAAAAAGGTATGCCAAGCATGTCAAGATTACAATATATTTTATGTTTGTGATTGAACTATGGGCATTACATTGTATGATGAGGTTTTTTTTTCTTGCACCCCTTTTGCACTATTGATGCGTTTTCTTTCGGCCTGCCTTCAGTATCTGCAGCCCAATGGGAATAACTGGCGATGGTTTGATGACCGCTCAGGCCGTTGGTGCAGTTACAGTGCATCAAACAACAGTACCATTGACTCAGCATGGAGGGCTGGGGAGAGCAGTGTCCGCTTCACAGCTGGACGCCGAAGATACACTGTGCAGTTTAACACCATGGTGCAGGTATACAAAAACACTTTGTCCACTGTCAGAGAAGACCCCAGAATTACTACAATCAACGACCCTATTATTTTATGGTTGGTTGTGTTTATGTTTTTTTTGTTGGGTTGCTGGATTCCTTTGTTTGATCTAAAACTATCTGGCAGGTAAACGAAGAGACTGGAAACAGGAGGCCAGTGATGTTGACGGTCCAGAGAGTGCCTCGCATGCCCAAGCCTGTCAAGCCTGGTAGCATCACTGACTCCGAGAGAGAAGAGGGAGACAGGAGCAAAGCGGAGGAAGCCCATACTGACCTGGACTCCGGGGCTGCAGTGGAAATGAGTGCTCCTAAGGATGAATCCAGCCAGCTGAAGGAGACCACGTCTGGTCCCCCATCCTTCTTGGAGTCTGACTACTCCGATATTGTTGTGGAAGGCTTGACTGAGGACATGACCACCGTTCTTATTCGTGCTTGTGTCAGTATGATCAGTGTTCCTGTGGACCCAGACACCCTCCACGCCACATTACGTCTCTGTTTGCGCCTTACACGCAATCACCACTATGCTATGATGTTTGCTGAGCTGAAGAGCACACGGATGATTCTGGGGCTGACGCAGAGCTCCGGCTTCAATGGCTTCACCCCACTTGTAACTCTGCTGTTCAGACACATCATAGAAGATCCGGCCACGTTGCGGCACACCATGGAAAAGGTTAGTCTATTCTTCTATTTTAAATGGAGCTCACAGTATATAAGGATTCTATCAGTGAATTTTGTTTTGGCTAAATAAGGCATTTTCTAAATAACACTTAAGTTTTGTGGATACCATAAACAAATTCCTCAACGATTTGTTGCCATAGGTGGTGAGGTCAGCCGTGACCAGCGGAGCAGGTAGTACCACCTCAGGGGTCGTGTCGGGCAGCCTTGGTTCCAGAGAGATCAATTACATTCTTCGCGTCCTGGGCCCTGCTGCCTGCCGCAACCCTGAATGCTTTGCTGAAACTGCCAGCAATTGTGTCCGCATTGCTCTGCCTGCACCCCGTGGAGCTGGCACAGGTGAGTGTGCAAGCTTTCTAATTAGGTGTGGCAACTTTTGATAAGATTTGAAGTTACTAATACTGTATATTGGTTTGACAGATTTATTTAGCTTTCTAGTTGTCAAAATTTTTTCAACTCTAATAAGCTCATGCTCATCTTTCTTCCCACAGCCTCTGATGATGAGTTTGAGAACCTGCGAATTAAGGGGCCTAATGCTGTGCAGCTTGTGAAGACCACTCCTCTGAAACTGTCACCCTTACCACCTATCCCTGACACTATCAAGGAGGTCATCTATGACATGCTCAATGCTTTGGCTGCCTACCATGCATCTGAAGAACGTATGACATGTTATTATCTACTCGAAGGGTGTATATGTAATTTGAATGAAAATAGTAATTTTAATATTACAGCTAAATGCGTATTTGTGTGTGTGGCACAGCTGAACGTCCAGAAGAACGTGCAGCAGCGGTGCCTGGTGGTCAAGACCTGTGCCAGATATTGCAGGATGTTGGTGATGACGTTTACCAGCAGTACAGACTCACCCGGCAGGGCAGCGACTTTGACTCCCAGTCTGCATTCCATATCAATGTGAGTCTCAATGACAGGTTGTCCTTTATTGAACCATGAAATGTGTCATATCCCCAGTTAATAATAATGTCTCTTCTCCTCAGACTCAAGTGTTTGCTGCTGATGGAGGTGTGGCAGAGTCTTCCCAGTCTGGCACACCGCAAGGAGAAGGTGAGAATAAAAGCTTTTTTATAATCATGCAACATCTGTGCAAAGTACCATGCACATATTGGATGCTGTCATCCCTAATCACGTTGTTGTTGTGATAATGGCAAAGCCCTGTACAACATAGAAAATGTCTATATGGCAGTGTAGTCAGTCTATATTGTAGTTTTTATCCCACCAATAATTAAATAAAATTAGATTATTATTATGTGCTCCCGATTGGGTGTATAATCTGTTTATATTATATATATTAGTGTGTGTATTGTATATTATCTGTGTATCCCATAATTTTGTTTTCCTAACTTCCTCAGCTTCCACTCCAGAAGAGATGCGGGAGGAAAAGAAAGAACAGGAGGGAGAGAAGAGTACCAGCTCAGAGGAAAGTAAAGCAGCTAAGGTAAAGGCAAGCAAGCCTTTAATGCCTACCTCCACCATTCTGAGACTGCTGGCTGAACTGGTGCGCTCCTATGTGGGTATTGCCACACTAATCGCCTCCTACTGCTACACTGCTGGACAGTCCGAGCTTATTAAGGAGGTGGGTAGTTCGGTCGCGTCAGCTTTTCACACCCTTTGTATCATCAAGCCTTTGCAATAATTTTCTACTCTTACCTGTTTTGACCTTTCTGTGTCCTAACAGGATTGCAGTGTTCTAGCCTTTGTGCTCGACCACCTACTGCCCCACACCCAGAACTCTGAGGACAAGGACACCCCAGCCTTGGCACGTCTCTTCCTAGCCAGCCTGGCAGCTGCCGGCACAGGCACTGATGCCCAGGTGGCCCTGGTCAATGAGGTGAAGGCTGCTCTTAGCCGAGCACTAGCAATGACAGAAGGGGCCGAAAAACATGCCAGGTAAGTGGCCTAACAAAAACCAACCTGATAATGATTCTATAACTCTTGATTCATCATTTATATGGATCTGTACAAAACCATACTCCCATTCTCACTTATTGTCTTTATACATTTATTTCACAGGCTTCAGGCAGTGATGTGCATCATCAGCACCATCATGGAATCCTGTCCCTCCACATCTAGTTTCTATAGCACAGCAGCGGCCAAGACACAACACAATGGCATGAACAACATCATAAGGCTTTTCCTTAAGAAAGGATTGGTCAATGACTTGGCCCGTGTGCCTCACAGCTTGGATTTGTCCAGGTATGTGATTATATACCATGTTAATACATTTTTACAGACCAGGGGCCTGCATCACAAAGTGTGATTTGTGGATTAGTGAATTAAAGAGGATTTTCCTTGTAAATAAAGTTATTTTTACATTCAGTTTTATCAAAACGCACTGTGTATATCCTTCCTCCATAAAACATTTGTAAAGTGTTTTTATTTCAGCATTGTTTACATCTTTGTTTATGGGTTGCAGTCTTCCAACCTAAACCCAGGGTTTACCAGTTCTGTTGTTAACCTTGGCTTTCCTGATTTGCCAATTTTAAGCTTAGTAAACAAACAAAAAAGGGCTTGATAAAGTTGATCTTGCATGTTCAGTAGTTTGATTTGAGAATAAAGTTGGTATTGAAAAAATAAAATCTTATTTACACTGTATAAAATCAGTGTAAATTAACATTCTTCCTTTACATAATTTGGTTTAGTCCCAACATGGCCAACACAGTGAATGCCGCCCTGAAGCCTCTGGAGACTCTGTCCCGCATTGTTAACCAGCCCAGCAGTCTGTTTGGGGGCAAAGGAGGTTCCAGCAAGAACAAGGCTGAACACGACACTGTGGGCACTGCCAGGGACAGCAACAGCAACACTCAGGACCAAGGTATCTACATGAGTCAGATGACATACTTCAACACACTAGATCCAGTGATGCCAAATATGTCTGTTGTTGATGTTTGGCTTCTATTCCAGGAGAGTCTGGAGAGGCAGAGCCAGTGGAGGGCAACCACAGGGTGCAGGGCACAGACAGCGACCTGATGGATGGAGAGACGGAGGGAGACACGGTGGTCATTGCTGGTCAGCCAGAGGTTCTCAGCACACAGGCTATGCAGGTGATTGACATTTTACATACAACACTCAAATTGTATTCCACCATATTACCTCATCTGTAATAACCATAACGTAAAAGTGTGTATTACAAAAGGTAGATAATGGAGCTCCAAGGTGTTCAAGCTCCAGGGTCCACTATATTTTGACACTTGGTGGTTTAAATACGGCTGACATTGCATTCGTATGTCATTTCCTGAA
This sequence comes from Nannoperca obscura, assembly GCA_036024295.1. Taxonomy (NCBI): domain Eukaryota; kingdom Metazoa; phylum Chordata; class Actinopteri; order Centrarchiformes; family Percichthyidae; genus Nannoperca; species Nannoperca obscura. The sequence continues at coordinate 54,430 of JAVQJL010103248.1, forward strand.
ATTGTAGGTAGAGAATGAGTTGGTGGATCTGATTGATGAGCTGCTGGAGAGAGATGCTGGGGCTGTCAACAGCACAATTATAGGTAAGCCACTGGATTCATTTGGGAGGGGACAGGAGGCTAGATGGTAAACAAGCAAGGAAAAGGTTAAAGTAGTGTGCACAACTGCTGAACGTCAGTGGGATAGTTGCTGGATACATAAAAGGTGTATTTGAAGGTGTTACGCACACTGGATTCACAGCTCCCTTTTTAAAATATTCGATTTCAGAGTGCAGGTACTTTTTGTATTGCATAGAGGCAAGGGAACCAAGAACAAGGGTATCACTTGTTTGTTTTGTCATTAAGTGGGACGCAGCGGTGAAGATGAATCGCAAGAGGATGTGTTGATGGATGAGGCCCCCTCCAACATTAGCCAGACATCCACTCTTCAGGCCAACCGGGAAGGTAAGACACTGGCACATCACTGCGACTGATCTTACTGACACCTTCTCAGTTTTAAAGATTTTCTTATAAGCTCTGTGTTTCTATATTCTATCAGATTCAATGAACATCCTGGAACCAGAGGATGAGGAGCACACACAGGAGGAAGATTCTAGCGGCAGCAATGATGACGAAGACAGCCAGGATGAAGAGGAGGAGGAGGAAGAAGAGGAGGAGGAGGATCAGGTATGGATTAATGCAATGATGTTCAGTAAACAAGTCTTGATTGTTGCTTATCCAAAAGTCTCATGGCTGCTACTTTTCCTCAAGGACGATGAAGAAGGAGATGAGGATGACGATGATGAAGGTTCAGAGATGGAGTTGGATGAGGACTTCCCTGACATCAATGCTGCACCTCACATCCGCTTCGAAAGGTTTGACAGGGATGATGACCTCATCATAGAGTTTGACAACATGTTCTCCAACAACGGTAAGCAGGATAATTTATTACTAACGTTTAAATTTAGGTACAATGTATTATTTGTTGGAACGTTCCAGCCCCGCCTTCCCACAATCTCCATTTCAGTCTTTTTAATGAATTAGTTTGGAATAAAGTCGATTTTATGCAGTCTGGCTTCTTTGTTGCACAAAACTTCTCTTTTCGATACAAGAGCCCACTGTCAGAAATTAGGGGGAAAATCTGAATCCTAATCTCTGCAAAAATGCATGTTCAGCCTGATTTTAGACTGTTTCCAGCTACAGTACATATGACAAATTAAGTGCAGCTCTTTTCACATCACTCACTAAAGCTTGGGGCATCCCAAATTAGGAGGGTTACAAACACAAAAATCTCAACACAAATTAATTTTCTTTACCTTTATTTTTCATAAACATTACTTAGGGTTGTGCCAGAGCTGTCCCCCTAATGTCTGCCTATTGTTTTTTGTTGTTTTTCCATCAGCTGACATCCCTCCCTCCCCAGGCAACATTCCCAGCTCCCACCCACTGATGGTGCGCCACGCTGACCACGGTTCCCTCACCCTTGGCGTGGCAGGCACTAGCAGCCGCCTGGCACAGGGCATGGGTCGCAGCCAGCGAACACTGCGCCAGCTCACTGCCAACAGTGGACACACCATCCACGTCCACTACCCTGGCAACCGCCAGCCCAACCCTCCGCTCATCTTGCAAAGGTGAGAATGTGTTTTTGCTGGCTGTGTTTAACAATACATCTGTTTTGAAACGTCTGTTACACAACCTTTCTTTGTTTGAGTGATAATGCTAATTCAAATGTCTTTTCTTCTTCTACTCCCTGCTTTAGACTGTTAGGCCCCAGTGCTGCAGCAGACATTTTACAGTTGTCCAGCTCTCTGCCTCTGCAGTCTCGTGGTCGTGCCCGCCTTTTGGTTGGAAATGAGGATGTGCACATCATTGCTCGTTCTGATGACGAGTTGTTGGATGACTTTTTCCACGAGCAGAGCAGTACTGGGGGACAAGCAGGTGAGAATTACTATGCGTTGTCGTTAATGTAACAAACTTTTGGTTTAATATTAGCTTGAATTCCTAACATGTTATTTCTTTCTGTCTCTTTAGGCACCCTCTCTAGTATTCCCACTGCCTTAACTAGATGGACAGATGAGTGTAAAGTGCTGGATGCTGAGAGTATGCACGACTGTGTAGCAGGTAGGTTGGTTTTAGACTGGAGATTTGTTTCAATGGAGGAAAAATATGTGACTTGAGCACCTCGATACTGATAATGTGACATTTTGTTGTATGCTTTCAGGAAGTGTTTACATTTTTGAGAGTTGGATCACTAATAATATGTTTGTGTTAATCCAAGTACTTTACTAAAAAGCAGATCTTCAGAGATTTTTAGGAAACCCAAAGTATGACTTATCTTGCAGTTTATAGTTTGGTTTGTTGCATATTTGATCTTCGCTGGTCTACTTTGTTACTAACAATGGGGGGAGCAGGGCTCAAGAACCTTCGTTTGGGTGTCAGTGCTCAGAGAAGCAAGGGAGAAAGAAAATCAATGAGTGAATGATATGATTTAATCCCACATTAACCTGTAATTTCTTCACAATTTCTGACCAATGAGAATAGTTTTTCCTGATTTATATCAGTGCGCCTTACAATCTTAATCTAAAGTGGCATTAATTGGACTTCTTGACCTGAACTTTTAAGTTACAGCCAAGGAAAAATTCTGACATCTGCGTTTGCTTTCAGTGGTGAAGGTGCCTATCCTGCAGCATCTGGAGAGTCTGCGGGATGAGGAACTTGAAGAGCGTAGGGAAAAGAGAAGGAGGCAGCTGGCTGAGGAGGAGGAGTCTAAGCAGAATGAGAGGAGGGCCTCTGGAGCAGAACAGGCCAGAGAACAGAGCCTGCAGGTTGGCAAATAATACACTTTTGTTGGCTGCGTAGAAGAGACTTCTTAAACGTAGACGTGCAGGCATTTTTTTTGCATTTTTATTCACTGTTTGCTAATGTCAACTGTTTTTGTCCATAGGGTTCTGGATTGGGGGCAGTTAATGGTGCAGAGAACACTGCAGGTACTGACATGAATATAGATTTTGGTTTGATTTCTGTTTTAATGTTAAAATTCTCAGTGATGGGCGCCCAGAGACCAGCAGCCAGCAGAGCGTGCTGTGGGATGAGGTAGTAGTTTGTATAGTTTTAGGATCACACCAGATCTGGGAGATAACTATACAGTCTACTGTCTTTCTTATGGCAATGCTATACCAGCTTGACATCTTCATCGGCTGCAAAGAAGATCCACCCCTAACCGGAGAATAGCTTTGATGATTATAAAATTGAAAGTATCTGATCTGCATTGCTTTCATAAGCACCAATTCCACACATTTACATTATATCTCTTGAGTTGTTTCCTCACATGTATACTCTATTCATTGTGTTTTTCTGCAGCAGGCTGTGTTGTGGTGAGGTAGTAAGTTGTGTTGTTGTTGGGGATCAGGATTGTGCACCCCGTTCAGGAGATAACTATACAACTTACTGCCTTCCTCAGCAGGGGCCCTTGGCATCTATGTAGAAATGATCAATAACTGTACTTGCTTTGAGCACTCATCTTTTGAACAGTAGTCATTAACATCTTGAAAGGGTTTGGAAACAATTTTTCAAAACAAGTTTTGGCTGCAATTGTCTATAGGTAAAGTGTTTTCTATAATTGTAAAATATTGTAAGGGCCTATTTAATAAGTAATTGTTGGTTCCTGTTGGTAAGCCTAAAGAAAAAGTATTTTCAGAATGGGTATTTTTACCGTTTAAACGTTGTAATCTATGGTGGGGGGGGTTCCAATCAAGAATGTATAAAACTATATCCTTGTCTTCACATAAGTTTGCTCTCAATGTTTCAGAGGGAGAGCAGGCTCAGGGTGGTACAGTGTCATGTCTGGACCCACCCAGGGTCTCAGAGGGCTTCCTCACTGCTCCCCCATCTGGCGAGGTCACTCCCACCACACCTGCTCCTCATGAACAGGCCCTTGTCTCCCTGGAGACTGCGATTAGTCAGCAGGTCCACCAGCCAATTGCCGACCTTCTACTGGCCGAGTCGCATGCCAGCTCACTGGCTGCTCTGGCGGGGGCAGGACTTCCACCCTTGTCGACAGCTGACAGGCCAAATAGTGAAGCAGAGGCATCTCAGATGGAAATGTCCCCGGCACCCACAATCGGTGAGAGAGTCGTAGGAGGTGGTGGAGGAGGAGCATTGGATGAAGGCAGGGAAGGTAGACTAACTTTGAAAACTCTCTTTATACAGACTGGCCGACAGTAAGGACCCACATCTGTAATGTAAATGATGTTGACTGTGCTTGTGACCGATACTAGTGTCACAATATTTTTTCAAAACTGAAATACTTTAATTACTTAAGGAATTCTGCTACAGTGACTACCTATTGATAAACATAATTTCCTAACTCTCGCCCGCATCCCCCCCCCCCCCAGCCTCTCTAAGCCCAGATATTGTGGAGACCTCAGAGCCTGCTGTAGTGGGTGTGTCACAATTGGAAGGGTCACCCATGGATACCAGCAGCCCTGCCTCTGCCACTCAGGAAGAAGCTGTTGCCAACACTGCCCAAACCGCCCAGCTGTCTCAGGAGCTGTCTGGCAGCGGGGAGAGTGGGCTGACCGACAGGCAAACAGATGCAGATACTGGGTGAGTACATTACATTACATTTAGGCATTTAGCAGATGCTTTTATCCAAAGCAACTTCCAAATAAGAGCAAGCTTCGTAAGAGTAGCTTCAAGTATCAACCCTGACCAAATGAACATGTATGTACATGAGTGTATGTCTTGGCCAAATAACTATACGTGTCTATAAAAAGAAAAACAGGTTGTGTAAAATTCCTACCCCGTTTTGGTGCCAATGCACGCAACTTCTGTTTCTGTCCAATACTAAGCAAATTAAAGCTACATTTTCAACATATGTGTACCAACTGTGTTTTAAGGTATGTTTTGTGAAATTCAATGCGAGTCTGGTCCTTCACACCAGATGTTTGCCAAAACAAAACCATGGTTCAATGAAGTCTCCACCTAGGATTCTAAATGCAGCCATTTGTTTTCTTTTATGTTTGCAGCTCCACTACTGTCTCATCACCTGGGGAAACGATGCCTAGGAGCGATAGCGCTGACAGCCAATCTCAGGCCATCCAGGAAGAGCCTCTCCCATCCACCAGCAATGAGGAGGAGGATCCACTTGCAGGTAAAATGAATTTCCACCCGACTTTTTCTGCAGTTCTATTTTTAATAAAGTATTACATTGCATAACGTTTGTTTTTGTTTTGGCAGGCATTAGTTTGCCAGAGGGTGTGGATCCCTCTTTCCTGGCAGCTCTTCCTGAGGACATCCGTCGAGAGGTGCTTCAAAATCAGCTTGGCATCAGACCACCCTCCCGACCTCCTGCTGCCACCAGCCTGCCTGCTTCAACTGTACCTGTACTCGGAGGACCAGGGGTTACAGAGGTCAGCCCCGAGTTTCTGGCAGCCTTGCCACCTGCCATCCAGGAAGAGGTGAGACTCCTTGCTGAAATTATAAAAGATTACAGTTGACAAAATGCTAACCTGTAGACCTAAGAACAGAGGAAAATGATAAAATATAGTTTCCAAACAAATAAGTAAAGACATCACAGATAATCAGATTTTTAACCAAGCATGCCATTGGTCATCTTAGGTTCTTGCCCAGCAACGGGCAGAGCAGCAGCGCAGGGAGCTATCCCAGCAGCCCCCACAGGGAGACACACCTCTGGACCCAGTCACCTTCATCCAGACGCTACCCTCAGAGCTCCGGCGTAGTGTCCTGGAGGACATGGAAGACAGCGTGTTGGCCGTCATGCCCCCGGACATTGCTGCTGAAGCAGCTGCGTTGCGTAGAGAGCAAGAGGCACGCCAGAGACAACTGATGCATGAGAGGTTGTTTGGTCATAGCTCATCTTCAGCTCTATCAGCCATCTTGCGCTCACCAGCCTTCACCAGTCGTTTAGGGAGCAATCGTGGCGTCCAGTACACCCGGCTGGCTGTGCAGAGAGGAGGCACATTTCAGATGGGGGGAGGAACAAACCACAGGTGAGAGGAGACAGTGATCTAATTGCCAGTTGTGAGAATCAATTTTTTTATGAAATGACAAGGAAAGTGAATATGATAAGACTTTGGTCTTGATTGTATTTTGACAGGTGAATATATATGTTATCCTTTTTGTTTTCTCAGACCATCCAGTTCCAGTGTGGACTCCTTGTTGCGTCTGCGTGGTCGGTTGCTGCTGGATCACGAGGCCTTGTCCTGCCTGTTGGTTTTGCTGTTTGTGGATGAACCCAAGCTTAACACCAGCCGTCTGCACCGTGTGCTCAGGAACCTCTGCTACCACTCTCAGACACGTGGGTGGGTCATTCGCAGCCTGTTATCCATCCTCCAGCGCAGCAGCGAGAGTGAGGTATGTGTGGAGACCTCGCGTCTAGAAGACTCTCGTGGCAAGAGGAGCATCCAGGGAGGCTGTGCAGGAAAAGGCTCAGCTACCTCGTCCCTCTCCTCTTCATCCTCGTCTTCTTCATCCTCATCTTCCTCCTTAGAGCTACTGAACAGGGTGGAGTCTCGCAGCTCCAATCAGCTTTCCTGGCTCTCTGTTTCTATGGACGCTGCCTTGGGCTGCCGGACAAACATTTTCCAGATTCAGCGAGCATCAGGTAGGAAACACGCTGACCGGCACTCAGCTGGGGCTTCCACAGGATCTGCAACACTGGGAGGAGGAGTGTCAGGTGCTGCTGCAGGTGTCACGTGTGCTGGAGGTGGCGGTTCCACTGTCCACATCCACCCACAAGCTGCTCCAGTGGTCTGCCGACACGTATTGGACACACTCATTCAGCTAGCTAAGGTGAGAGTCTACCTTTCTTTTTCTGCATCTGCTGCATCTGTTGGATATCCCATGCTGTTGGATATAATAAAATATAAGTCAATTATGCTATTCTAAGTCTTTTTGTCTCTGGTATGTCTCTGCAGGTGTTCCCCAGCCACTTTACTCAGCAGCGCTGTAAGGATCTGTCCGCATCTTCTTCTGACCTGGACACTCGCCTTTGTTCAATCTCCTCTGGGGGAGGGGGTGGAGGAGGAGGCTCCAGGTCAGGTTCTCAGTTTCAAAGCAACCCCAGCTCCAATGCCTCCAACACCCAGAACTCATTTGGCTCCTCTGCCATAACTCCCCAGTCTCTGGGAATCTCCACTGATTTTTGGGACCTGCTGGTCAAGCTGGACAACATGAATGTCAGCCGCAAGGGCAAAGCCTCTATGAAGACAGTGCCTCTTGGGGGCAGTGCAGAGGCTGAGGGAGCTCAGTTCAGCCTGGAGACCTCCCCCTTAGGCCAGTTGATGAACATGCTGTCCCACCCCGTAATCAGACGAAGCTCCTTGCTCACTGAAAAGCTGCTGCGCCTACTCTCCCTTATATCCATTGCCCTGCCTGACAACAAGGCCACCGAGGTGCCTGCTGGACACCCCACCCCACAGGCTGCCAACCCTAACACGGCAACCAGCTCAGGAGCTACAGCCCCAATCATAACACAGGGCATGGTGTCAGTGGGGTCCAGCCAGTCCACTGTGACAGGCCCAGGGGCCTCTGTGGGAGCTGCAGCCCAGGATACATCTTCAGGGACAAGTCTGGGAGCCTCCCAGACATCCTCTACAACAATCTGTATACCCACGTCCACTGGAACAACCTCAACAGGTAGTGTTCATTTATTCCAAAAGAAAATGTCAGGGGTTCATTACAATGTAACAGCAATTTCAGTAGAAAATAATGATGTATTTTTTTGGGCTGTTTTGCCGAAACAGGGAAACTGAGGAGCACTACTTGCACTACGGAGAGTGACAACAAGATGGCCTCCACTGGACTCACAGAGAAACAGCTTCAACTCTCTGTGGAGGTATTGGGGTGGGGGAAGGGGGAAGGGGGTCATAGGGTGAACTGCTCATAGCATCAAACTAAAATTGTCAAGATATTAGTCTATATAACATGTACTGAGGACTAGTTGAGGCAAGCCAGTTGGCAAACTGGCGAAAGGTTTAGATGGTGATAAACAGCAGAGGCAAACTTTCAGTTTCATCTTTGAGTCAAGAAGCATATTTGCTTTGTGGTTCTGGGCTTGTACTTGTTTTTCATAAAAGCAACGCATAAGACCCAAATTTTCTCTTAAACGTGGGTTACTGGAAGAATTGTCGGAGCTGTCTGCACCACAAGAGGAACTTGTGTACTTTTTAGCTTGATTGAACAGTGTCTACTTGAAGAATAAAAACAAAAGATTACAATGTGTACTGTGGGGACATACAGTATAATCCAGGTACAATTCAATTTTAACCAGTCTACTTTTTTAAATTAGTACATTTGCAAGGCGTGCATCTGCCACACCACTATATATCTTTGCCTTGATCTACTTGAAGATACTGTTCAGTCCATCTGGCTCTCACATCAAAGTTTGTCACTGTTGGTTTGTCTTGCAACCTGCAATCATTGCACAAACATTATTTTGACAGTCTCCACAGAGTTGTCTTTGACATAGTTGGACTACATAAACGGTTCATAAAGATATATTGGCAGAATCATGTTCTTCTGTTCACTGTTTTGGATATACGACAATTGATCTGTTTTTTTTGCATTTCTTACAGCTTCCTGCAATTTGATTATCAATCCTGTAAATGTTTTTTCTAATAACTTTTTTTCATCCTCTTTAAAAGGTGTTGACATCTCACTCATGTTCAGAGGAGGGTCTGGAGGATGCAGCTAACATTCTGCTGCAGTTATCTAGAGGAGACGGGGCCACCAGAGACACTGTGCTCAGACTGCTGCTCAGCGGAGCGAGACACCTCGGATATACTCTTTGCAAACAGATTGGTCAGTGCTGGGCAGCTACCGAAATGCCAGTTCCCATGCTCCTGTTTATGCAAACCGTTTCCTCTTTACACACATTTTTTTACATTTTCTCTCTCTCTCAGGCACATTATTGGCCGAACTTAGAGAATACAACTTGGAGCAGCAGAGACGGGCACACGCTGATTCGCATTCCCCGGATGCCCCTCCTGAGGATTCCTCCATTTCAGGCAGACCCAAGGGCAAGATGACTAGCAGGTTAGCCAGTGATGACTGGGCCACCCAGTTACATTAGCTTTCTACATTAGGAGTGACTGTGGCAGACTGATTCTGTTTAAATCTAAACTAGTTGAAATAGCCCGACTAACATTATAGCATGTAATAACTCGTAACTACAATTTCCTTTACCTTTATATGCATTTGTTGGTTGGGGCACAGGTTTGACGGGTCGGAAAGTGTGGTCATTGTGGCTGCACAAAAGCGCACACTTGGGGGACGTGAACTACAGCTTCCCTGTATGAGTTCACTTACCTCGAAGACATCGACACAGAAGTTTTTCTTGCGAGTGCTGCAGGTCATTATCCAGCTCCGTGAGGACACACGGCGGGCCAACAAGAAGGCCAAACAAACAGGGCGGTTAGGTGAGAAGATATTACATATAAGCGGTGTTTTTGATGTATGTTTACAATATTCTGATGTATCGAGTAATAAAACCTCTCTCCTCCCACTGTCAATGGCCAGGCTCTACCAGCTTGGGCTCAGCTAGCAGCATCCAGGCTGCGGTGCGTCAGCTAGAGGCTGAGGCTGACGCCATCATCCAGATGGTGAGAGAGGGTCAGCGGGCACGCCGACTCCAACAGGCCCCCCCACCTACCACCTCTTCTGCCTCTGCCGTCGCCGCTGGATCCTCAGTGGCGGCCCCCCATGCCCCCGCTGGTGCTGCTCCCCCTGCTGGCACGGCTGCTGCTGCCACGGTTAGCATGGGCTGCACTGACAGCAGGCATACTCCTACTCACACACTGCACACACTTAATAGTAGGAAACCATGTGAAACCTGAAAAAGAAGCACTTGGAATACATAGTATAGTTATTTCAAAATTACTGTTGTGGTCACCACCATAAATGCTATGAAATAGCCACTAGCTACTGACATGCTTCATGTATAATTTGGCTTTGCTTGTACCGGCTTTGTGCATTTTGAAAAATCACAAGCTGACCCATTCCTTTCTTACTTTGAAAGAAAAGTCTAAAGTAGAAGTCCCATTATATGGGATTGCATTGTATGTGTAAACAACATAATAGTGCTGCAGGAATGAATTCTAATACCTGGAAACGAGTTAGCATTTTTGTACTTCCGGTTTCCTCGTCTCGAGGGTCAATGGGTTCATTGAATGGGTTTTTGGTTAGATGCCTCAAATAAGGTATGTGATTTACACAAGCTTTAGAGATTTTCAGGGTTTTTTACGTAACGTAATTTTTTCTTTTTTTACTTGAAGACAGAACCTCATCTACTCGTCAGCCTTTATAGCTTTGTTCATACTAGCGCTCTTCTGTTTGCAGACTATTCTAACAAACTTTCTGAAAGGCTTTTGTAGAAGAGGTAAACGTGTTGGTAACGGGTTCATTCATGAAACAGTGGTGTTCATTCATGAAAATTAGCTTGCTAAACAAAATGTGTATTAAAAACCTTTGTTTGCCATAGAGCTTATTTTCTATAATTCAAAATCCACTGGAAAACATGCCATTTTACTTTTTGTCAAGCGAACCAGGGCGATACTTCCAGGTTGGCCTACAAAAATGTCATCCCTGCAGCACTCTGAGTAGTGTGCTGTCGTCATACAAGCTTCTACATCAAGTGGTTGATGCATATTGACACCTGCTGCCATGATGAAAATTGACAGCCCCAACAGAGATAGATTCGCTGCTTTTTTTATCAATGTCTTTGCATTGACATGTTCTGGTGAAATTGTCTAAATTTGAATGTGCTGCCTGCTTCAAACAGTTTGATCTGTTCCACTGATGCTGTCTGTTTGCTGGCTGACATGGCTTCATGCTTTTGGCCCTCGCTCCTTTCGTACTCCGCTCCAGTTCCTCTCCTTTCTCAGTGGATAATGGGAATATCAGTCAAGATGGTTACTGCGGGGGGGGGGGCGGCGGCAATCATGTTATTCATTAATTCATCCATGTTTTTTTTTATCCTGTTGTTCATCCTCTGTCTCTGCCTCTCTGGTCCTTCCTGGTTTGTTTTGTGTAGTCTGAAGTGCAGTCGATGTCAGAAGCCCAGGCTACCCAGAGAGATGAGTCTCCAATGGATGTGGACCAGCCGTCTCCTCTCGAGCAGGACCCTGCACCTCTTGGTATGACTCACTTGCAAATGGCTAATGGCAATTTGAAACACCTGCTGATTTGCTATGTTTGTTTGTTCTTGTTTGTTTTGCTTTGTCAGTAAATTACCCCCATAAACAGTGGCCACAACATGTCTATCCTTCTCTGATATAATGCCTTTTGACACCTGGTATTGCTTGTATTTTATTTATGTAGTCCAGTAGTTTCACAAGGAACTGTAAACTGATTAATTATCAAGAGGTCAAGATGCTCGCATTACAATGGTAGCATCAATTGCTGAAGTGTTGATTTGACATTGGGTTTTAATATTATTGATATTGTTTGCGCTGTGTGTTTTTAAAACAAGTTTGTTTTTAATATCTTTATTGTTTTTTTATTTACTTGCTATAAAAGGAAACCTGTAAGCAAATTATTATTCACAGAACTATCTGAACAACTCCCACATTGTTGAAAAAGTGGTGGTTTGGATAACATAAATTCTAAACTTTATCGTGATTGGGATTAATTGCATCTAAAACAGCAGGATCTGCAGTAATAAGTTAAAGCAATTTTGATATAAAATGTGGGTTTTTTTTCACCAACACGTGAGCTGTCCTTTCTTTTAAACATAAACATTAAAAATAGTTTTACTATACTAGCTGGCTTAGTTGATGGTTCAGTCTTGTATTGGACTGTTCTTTTTTAGATGATGAAGGAAACGGCCAGTCGGAGAGCGAGGAGAGACTTCCAGACCTCCCACTGCTCAGCGAGCAGCTGTTGTTGGATGAATTATGGGACATGCTTGGGGAGTGCCTGAAAGAGCTGGAGGAGTCTCATGACCAGCATGCCGTACTGGGTAAGAGGAAAACGTCTTAATGCTGTATGTGATTTATATTGTATGTTGAAGAAGCATGGTTGAGTGATTTGTTCGCCTAAGGATGTTTTCTTTGTTTCCCCAGTTCTCCAACCTGCTGTGGAAGCGTTCTTCCTCGTCCACGCCACAGAGCGAGAGAGCAAACCTCCTGTGCGGGACACCCGGGAGAGCCAGCTTTCTCACATCAAAGATGAGCCTCCACCACTGTCGCCAGCACCCCTTACACCTGCCACACCTTCATCCCTAGACCCATTCTTTTCCAGGGAACCATCCTCCATGCACATCTCTTCAAACCTGCCACCGGATACTCAGAAGTTCCTCCGCTTTGCCGGTAAGTGTGAAAGATTTAAATAAAGACAACGATAAAGCTTTGTTTTGATGTGCAGTGTCTAATGGGGCTCATTGTTCGTCCTTTTAGAAACTCACCGCACAGTGCTTAACCAGATCCTCCGTCAGTCCACCACTCACTTGGCTGATGGGCCTTTTGCAGTACTGGTTGACTACATACGCATCCTGGACTTTGATGTTAAGAGGAAGTAAGGGAGATTGTCTTGCACTTTTATCTTACACTGTTGAATACACACTTATTGGCGTTTTAAATCACTGACGTGCTGGTCTTTCTGGCTATTTTTGCAGGTACTTCCGCCAGGAGTTAGAGCGACTAGATGAAGGCCTGAGGAAGGAGGACATGGCTGTGCATGTGAGGAGAGATCATGTGTTTGAGGACTCCTACAGGGAGCTTCATCGCAAGAGCCCAGAAGACATGAAGAATAGACTGTAAGGCTCAGTTGCCCCTCTATACACCTGCCTGTCTTTTCAATTCAGAACCACTCAGTCATACTCTGCTTTCTTTCCATTACAGGTACATTGTGTTTGAAGGGGAGGAGGGCCAGGATGCTGGTGGCCTGCTAAGGGAATGGTACATGATCATCTCTCGGGAGATGTTCAACCCCATGTACGCCCTGTTTCGCACTTCGCCAGGAGACCGCGTCACTTATACCATCAACCCCTCATCCCACTGCAACCCCAACCACCTCAGCTACTTCAAGTTTGTGGGTCGTGTGGTGGCCAAGGCAGTCTATGATAACCGGTTATTGGAGTGCTACTTCACCCGCAGCTTCTACAAGCACATCCTGGGCAAGAGCGTTAGGTATTTGAGCTACTGGCTGTTACAGCCAATTACTTAATTGTTCAAGACATGTTCCAACTACACTAATTATCCCAATAAAACATGCCGTTTTGATCACTACACTGAATGTTGTAGCAACCAGAGAGCTGGTTAGCTGTATTCAGCGGTCTTTCACTTAAATCTGTGAATAATATTGATGCATTTCTGTGGTATTACCAGGTACACAGACATGGAGAGTGAGGACTACCCATTCTTCCAGGGCTTGGTGTACTTATTGGAAAATGATGTGTCTACGCTGGGTTACGAGCTGACATTCAGCACAGAGGTTGGTGTCTGTTCTCTAAATGTTTCAATTAGCTTCAAGTGGAAAATTGATTATTCTGCTGTATCTTCTCATTAAGTGTTGAAATTGGGATTGGGCCTCAAGAGTTTGATTTCCAAATGCTTCATGTTCTCATAAAATAAGTGCTGCAGAACTGTAATTTGGAATCTGATTGCCTTAAAATGCTATTAATGGATACCATCTGTGACTCGCAGTAAAATATTAAGCTGAATCCCTGCAAGACCAGCGACACTAAAAGTCTTTATGTGCTCTGTCTGTGCAGGTCCAGGAGTTTGGGGTGTGTGAAGTGAGAGACCTCAAGCCAAATGGAGCCAATATCCTGGTCACAGAGGAAAACAAAAAAGAATATGTGCACCTGGTTTGCCAGATGAAGATGACAGGTGGGATTGTGGTTATTTCAACAAATATATCTCCCATTAGCAGTAGGGCTGAAATAATATGCAGTATTACTGGGGAAAAAATGTACTCAATGCAATGTATATATTTGAATCAACAGATGTCAATTTAAATGTTGAGGCGGTATGTATCAAGAATATTCTCAACAATGCACAAATAAAGCACTAGGTGGCAGCACTCTTAAATTATGAACTGATCAATATGCAGCAGTGGGCTAAAGGTGTTTCTCTCTGGAAGATGGCTGATTTTATCATAAGCACCCTCCAGCTGCTGCATAAATACATTATTCATTCAAGCTATGAATTTCCAGCTGCTAAATTAAAAAATAAATGCCACCAAATGAATTGATAGAATGATGTTGGTTGCTTGCCAACAAAAGATTATTCTCACTACTATTTTTAAGATCCTTGAGTGAATAGTTGAACTTGTTTTCTAGGTGCGATCCGCAAGCAGCTGGCCGCCTTCCTTGAGGGATTCTACGAGATCATCCCCAAGAGGCTCATCTCCATCTTCACTGAGCAGGAGTTGGAGCTACTCATCTCTGGCCTGCCCACCATTGACATCGATGACCTAAAGGCAAACACTGAATATCACAAATACCAGTCCAGCTCCATCCAGGTATGGCCGAGCAAACACTTGTACATTATTATTTCAAGTTCTACCCACTTCTGCATGTGTGAGAGAACTGACAAGGGTATGACCTCACCAAATCCAGTTTTTCAGGTTTCTTCACCGCAGTCAAATCAGCAGGTTTGAGTTTGACTTGCTCATTTCAGTTCTAGCTCTCAGTAGAATAGAGGAGGCCACATTATTTTAGGTGAACTACCACATGGTTTCTTGTGCATCACAGACGGATGAATATACAGTACTGTAGGTCACTTCTTAATAGTGACCGTGATAAACAAACTGAAGTGTGTCTAAACCAAAACTCTAGACTTAACTACATATTGTCTGAAATTACCTAAAACTGCTATCGTTTTGGCTTTATTGTTCATATGTCGCAGTGTCTAGCTTTGTTTATTATAGTGGAACACACTAACTTAACTGCCTTTGTCATTTATTTCAATTTCTTTTTTCTCTTTAGATCCAGTGGTTCTGGAGGGCCTTACGGTCTTTTGACCAGGCAGACCGGGCCAAATTCCTACAATTTGTCACCGGCACGTCCAAAGTTCCCCTCCAGGGTTTTGCTGCTCTGGAGGGCATGAACGGCATCCAGAAGTTCCAGATCCACCGTGACGATCGCTCCACTGACCGCCTGCCATCTGCTCATACCTGGTAAACACACTTTACCTGCGTACACACTTTAAATTATTATAACAATCTTGGAAGGAAGCAAATTGTAAAAATGTAACATGTTATTTCTCCACCCTCAGCTTTAACCAGCTGGACCTCCCAGCTTATGAGAGCTACGAGAAGCTGAGACATATGCTGCTGTTGGCCATTCAGGAATGCTCAGAGGGATTCGGACTGGCTTAAACTATGAGACTCTTAACACACACAGACATGCATCCAAACACTTGATTTAGATTTGCCTACTCCTGACACATTCACACTGATAACCTTCGAACGCACGCACACACACACGCACTCACTATCATAGACATTACTGGATTACTTGTTGAATGGCCTAGACTTACTGGTTTCTATTCCATATAAAACAGATAAAACCAGCAAGTGAAATGGACTGATTGACATTGCGTACAACACAGAGAGCCTCATTTTGACACAATTGTGTCTCCCTTCCCAATTCAATCGCAAATGCAAGAGTGGATTCAGAGGATAAAACATGGACTAATATAAGAGACGTTTTCTTCATTTAGTTTGATTTCTCTGTACAAAAGGTTTGGGAGTTTATTATGTTTAATCTTTTTTGTTCTCTGGCTGTGTAAAAAGAAAAAAGAGAATGTTGTTTGAACAGGATGGTTATAAAACCTTTGGGGGAAAAAATGTTGGTGGTTTCTTGTTGCAAATTTGTGCCCTCACAAGCCTTGATGATGGGGAACATTTTTAACCGGGGTATATGAACAACTTGAGAAGTTTTGGAGATATTCACAAAAATGCACTTTTCAAAGTTTTGTGGCATTTTTAAGGAAGGATGGTACAAAAAATGAAGAGAAAAACCTGAAGGAGATAAAAAAAAAACCATTAACCATAAATTCTAGAGTATTTTTGGCTATTAAATCGCTGACCCAGCCTTGAGCCTTTGAATCAGAGTGGAATAACTACATGAATAAATGCATAAAATTGCCTCCATTGTCTCTTTTAACAGTGTTTTAACCATTACTTGCAGTGAATTCATTTAATCAAAATTGAATGTGTCAATACTGTGTGATTACGCCAAAATCCTTATTAATTATTGGATAATTTTCAATAGAACATATTTTCTATCGGCGGAATTCTGATTGTCAGTTTATCAATTAGATTCCCCAATGATTCTGTGACAAGTGAAATCAATCCCACAGCTTACACTCGCATTGATCCTGGTGATCATCCAGACAAACTGTCCCTCATGTCAACAACCTTTAGGTTATAACAGTTAGGCGCATAACCGGCTCATTGTAAGCGGTGCTGTCGTTAACCATGCCGACACTGTGTTGGCATGTCCTCCAGTCTTCAACGATTGTCTGTACCCTTGATTATGTCACACGTCCCGGTGTCCCTTCAGTGCTGCTCTTTCATTACTAACTGAAGATGATGTAGAGAACACCAACTTGGGATTTCTTGTCAGTGTATGCGCCACAGTGCATTCTGACTGAGGGTGCTGTCACAGATTTCATCAGTGCATGTTCATGGATGGAAAGGCAATTAATAGACCTTTTTGCACAAAAGCAGGGAAAGCAAACGTGTAATGGATAACATTAAAAACGACTGCATTCCATTTAGGTGAGCTAGTTTCAGGTTCTTTGTTTTTGTACGTGTTGGCTCATTGGCATTGTTTACTGGAACACTTAATGCAACTGAGCTGTCCTCAAGGAAATGAGATTCACCCGTGCTTTTCCTGCTATGACAAGTCTAACGAAAGGTTAACTGTCTTGGCTTTTGACCAGATGAAGACTGAAAATGAAGGTGTGATTTGCCAGTTTCCAGATTTGAAGTTAAACGGACCATCGGTGACCCGTTTATAACCCATCACTAAGTTTGCGTGTAAAGTCCTTCCTACATTCTTAGTAGCTGGTTTCAAACTAGTGATTTACTAAATGGGGTTGACCATAAGGTTAAAACTTGTTTAATCAAGACTTTAGTAATGTATAAAAGTGTTGCCTGGAAACGTGCGGTGCTGTCCAATCAAAAGGAATCAACTATGCTGGTTGTTAGACAGCGACATAAGCCAAGTTACTGTAAATGCCAAAAAATTTTTGGGGAACCAATCAATTTACTATGGTAAATTACAATCCTTTGTAAATGTAGGTATGACTTTGCTTTATTTATATACTCGTATATGGATGAATGTGTTTCAGAGTTTCTAGTATTCATGCAGTTTATAATGAGAGGGAAATATCCCATAAACAAACCTAATTTACGCTAGCTAGGTTAGCTGGTCTATTAGTATTTTGTAATTTTAGCGATATTGCGTGCTTTTTGTAAAATGTATTTCAAATCTAACAAGTTCACATCATTATTAAACAGACTTGATGAAATATCAGGTCAGATATGTAGACAATTCATTTTTCACTCTGAAGGGGGCATGTTAGCAAGCTAATGTTATCTTTGTCAGTCGGTTCATTTAGTTAGCTAACGCTACATTAATTACAGCAATTACACCTGGCAGTGGGTGTACATATTTAGCTAGGAACAACTAATGTCTTGTTCATAAGACAGCTAGTTATTTAGTGTAATGCAAACCAATTTAATTTAAGGATGCTTAAATCTCCACTTAAATACTTAATGTTACATTTCAGAGGGAAATATTGTACTTTTTCTAAACTACATTCATTTGACAGATCAGTTCTAGTACCACTTTAGAATTTTTTTGCTACAAAACATACAAAGAGCTAATAAAATATGTTATGTCATACATTTAACTACCCACCAGTATAGGAGCTTAAAGGATTTATCAATATGTCAATTAGTCTATTGACAGCAAAATTATTACGATCATTATTTTTCAGGCGAAAACATTTCATTGTTCCTGCTTAACAAATGTCAAGATTTGCTGCTTTTACTTTTTAATTATTATTCATATATTTGTAATACTTTTGAGGTTTCTACTGTTAATCAGACAAAACAAACATTGTGAAGGTGTCAGTTTGGGCTCGGAGAACTTGTGATGCCTTTTCTCATTGTTTACTTCATATTTTACTAAACTATACTACTGTACTTTAACTATGGTATGGGTATGTGGTACTTTTGCTCAAGTAAAGGATTTACTTCCTCCACCACTGCCTATGCCTGAACTCAGAAAGTCCAGGTGAAACTGACCATTGCATGTATTGTATCTGTACTGTCCTCACTGTAGAACATGATAGCAATAATCTCTTTGGGGGGTTTTAACAAAGAAAGACAACCCCCACATAGTGCTAAAAGTTCAACTCAAGGTGGTCTTCTTCCAGATGATAGTTGAAACATACATACTCATACATACACATACTCCAGAATAACAAGTAGATTTGAGAACGAAATAGAAATGTGCAGGTTTGTTTTTCTTCCCCACCACCTGAAAACACTTTTAAGGATGTTCATGTTCAAGTTTCTTAAAAATAGACTTGAATCCAAAGTTTAGGTTACTGGAAATCACTCCATGAAAAACAGGTGAATCGAAAACCACCCACACTGTGTAACACTCCTTGTTTTCATCAAGAAAACCTTTATTGTCACCAGGGTTTTAAACCTCATTAATTGATGTGCTCTGTGAAGCCACAATATCCGGTTAAAGAATATCTCCGTTTGTTCTGCCTCTCTGAGTTTCCTCTCCCGTTCGGCTCTTCACTCCTCCACTAAAGCCCTAGCATGTCTGCAGTTTGCACCTGTCATTCCCCCTTTTTCTCTCAATCCTCCCCGTGTATCCATCTTCTTTTACCTGCTCTTGCGTGCTGAATTTGTTCCACTTGAGGACCCACTACAACAGTGGAAATCGAATCCCCACCACAACTACTGCCTGTGTTGCTTTGCTGCTTCCTTGACTCCCCCCCCCCAACCTCACTGAAAACCTACACGCTGGTTGCAGAATAGGGAGCGTACATGTCTGATTTGGTGTGTGCTGAGGCATGATAAATGAAATTACAGTGCTGTCATGCAGGGATTTTAGACCGCACAGTAAGCCCTGGTTTTACAGTACATTGGCTAGCCAGGTTTTTTCCCCCCCAACCCCCCTTCATGTTTTAAGCACATATGCAATTTTCTATTGGCCACGCCTGATTTCCATATTCTGTAAGCGTCTGTTGCTGTGTGGAGGCTTTGATTTGCAATTAAAGAAGAAAAATAATTCATGCAGGGAATTCTCCTGCCAATTTTTTTCCGCAACACACATCCTCACTAAAGTTAACTTGTCTGCTACTCAGTGGATTTTAGATTTGCAGTCGAAGAAATTGTGTGGCAACATTGGCTGAATATCTTTCGTGTAACTGTCAGTTAGAGATAGAGATATCAGTGGGGCTGCCAAATGAGCTGCTGCCGGCCCGTCCACGGGGTGGGGATCATTAGACTACACAGACTGAACAGGATTTTCCCTGTCATGCGTTCTCCATGTCAGTGCATTTTGGTTACCAGCAAAGTCGCCTCGTGATTTTTTTCCATTTCATGCTTTGGGAACAATTTAGGGGTGACTGTTTGCAAAAAACGAAATCAATTGTGCGTCTGGAGCCACTGGAGCCACTGAATAACAAGTAAGGGGCCAGTGAATTGCTTAACAGGCGGCAGAAATGAACTAGAGCATGTGTTGACTACATTAAAAACAACAAACGTGTTGGTAGTAAACTATCAATAGTGATTCCTCCTCATCAGTGATAGTGGAGCTGAGAAGGAAATGAAGGCAGGTGGAGTTCATTAATAACGACTACTTTGTGTATGAGCCAGAAAGCTCTCAGCTTAATACATTTTACTGCTGCTGTCTTCAGCGTCTCTGGAATAAATCACAACATTACAGCACTCACAGAGCAAAATGATAAAAGGCTTCTTCAGCACAGAGCCCAGACGGGCAAGGGGACAAAATCAGTTCATTAGACTAATTGGTTTAATGTTTCTAATTAGCTAGAGAGATATTTATACAGAAGAAATTTGACGATAGTGTTTAACCTTTTCTTTGCAGAATTCATCATCCACATCTACTCCTTCCCAGTTTCGTGATCCTCCAAAGCACTAGAAGGGAAAAGGTGAGGCTTGATGAGTCTTCCTAATCAGTTAACACTGGCTTCATTTGCAGCAGAAGCCAGTTAGCAGTATTGCTATTTACAGGGTGTAAGCGCCACTATGACAGCTTGCCATTGTTTCTTCCCATTAATTCAGTGTGGTTTATTCATGATAGATGTTCTAAATATAAAGTATCCCAGTGGAAACTTGCTCATCAGACTCGTGCTGTTGTCACGGTGCTGTGCTTTTTCACATTTCCCTCTCTTTGAATTCCTTGTGGCAAATGTGAACCCTGTGCTCCAAAGGTATTGATAAAGGAGAAGCTTGACATATCAAGGTGGACAGGAGCAGGCCTCAGTTTTGACAGCAGAGTGACAGATTAGGGAGGGTGTTATGTGCTGTTGTGAATCTGTCGGGTTTGTCATCACCCCCTGATAAGGCTGCCATCTCTGCTCTGCCTGTGAGGACAAGGACCGGGGAGGAGAGCAGCAGAAATTACCGGCTGCTTATTCTCACGTGTATTTTTTCATGTATATACTAATACATTTTGTGCGAAAAGTTGGGCTCAGGTGCGTGCACGTAGGCTGGCCTTTGGTCACAGACACGTGCGCCGAGGCCGCAGAGTCCACACCCAAACCAGAAGTGACAGTCTGTCTACTGTAAAGGTCACAGTCTTTATTACCTCTGAGCTTCCAAATATCTGTGGTCGCTATCTATTTACCACATTGCATGTGCAACCCCCTCCCCTTCAAGCTTCTCCCTCACCTCCCCTCAGTGGCACAGCACTGGGCACCTTGTGGCATTTGAGTGGAGACAAGCCACTGCAAGAAATTCAGCCCTGTCATATTACGGATCATGTAAAGCGGTCAACTACCGAAGGATATCATTTGAAGAAGCAATATTGTTGAGCCTCTGAGAGAGGTTTAATATAACAGGAGGCAATAACTGCAGTGGGCTTTGATCGCACCATTTGAAATAAACTGATTATTTATGTGTTGATATAAAATGGAAATGCAAAGTCTCTTGGTGACATTTTCATGGCTACCTGATTAGACTGCACTAAAGCATGCAAATCATGGGATGATGTAATTCCTACATGGTGCATTGTAATAGAAGACAGGGGCCAATAAAGGGTCAGTTCTATTTTTGGAGGGAAAAGTCTTGGTAAGTAAAATGCAGTGCAATTAGTTAGCATCACAGTCATTCCTTTGCTTTAACAATATGGCAACAAATTCTATGCAAAACCTTGATTTGGATATCGGTGAAAATTTGAGTATACATAAGCTACCATTTCCTCTCTGACTGACCGCCCTGTTTTTGATTCTCTGGTAACAACAACGCATCCTTGATGCTGCTCTAACCTTTGGCGAACCACTGCACATTTGTCTCAGGCTGACACACAGCTATTTACATGCAGTTGACGTGCCTAACGAGATGTGTTCTGGTGAGTGAAGTGCTGGTCATATCTGGCAGCCAGGCCACTCTAAGCATGGCAGGAAACTAAATCAGAGTAATTTCCCTTCAATTAGTGAGTGATTAAGGCCAGGTCAGAGACGGCTGGCTGACCTTCTGGCTTTAACTGGATCAATGGATCTCCAAACACCAGACACATCAGCAACTGTGCAGTCAGTGGACAGGCCCGGTGGGAGCACCGAGTTGTTGAATCTTCCGCTGCCCATTTCTCACTCTTATTCTATCTTTGGCTCTGTTGCCTGTCACCTCACTTTTTCTCTCTGTAAAATAGTCACATCAGCTCTCTTTTGTTATAGTGTTGTCTCACTGCTATCTTTAAAAGAAATCTTTTTCTGTCACTCTCTGTGGCTCCAAGCACCTCCTCAACACTCTCAACACGTTCCCACCTTCTTATACTTTCTTTTAAGTTAACCCTGTGTTATCCAGACTTTGGCTGCAGCAAAATAATTTTTTTCAACATCAATTTATTAATAAAAATATATGTTTATTTTTTGTTTAATTATTTATGTAGTGAAAATGATCATGACAAGGGGCCCTATTCACAGCACACGCTACTAATAACAATAAGAAGGGCTCAGTGTGACGGTGAGCCAGCATGCACAACACTCGTACCCTGAAACTGCAGCAGCTAAATGGAATTCAGCCATCCTTCATTTAATCATTTACCCCTGTGCTTTAGCAGCTGTGACATGTCAACATGTCTTCTGTGTAAAAGGGCCTACAGTGATGTCTTCAAGTAGCACAACAAACGTATTCCATACACAATAGGCCTTTTTTAACAGAAGACATTTTGACATGTCACACTAGGAAAAGCACAGGCTTTATAACAGGAAAAAAAAGGAAATCCTCACATTTGAGATGCAGGAACCTGCAAATGACGAACTAACCAATCAAATGACTGCACAAGTCCAAAGCAGCCCTCATATTAAAGTGGCTATGACTGACCTTCCTGTTGTTGAGTATTGTAGACGGGAGCAGAAGAGATTCATTCAGCTGTTAACTGCTTCCCCCCCCTAAAGGCCCCATTGCCTCACCAGCACACCCACTGGCCTCACATACAATGTCAGATCACTTATTTAACGGCGGTGAAGCAGCTGGTGTAGTTGCAACCAACAAGAACCTTCATCTGTGCATCATGGCTTAGACACACTTTATTTTTTACAACACTGAGGAGAGGGCACTTTAATACAAACGCCTTTACACTGTTATAAAGAATACTAGGCAGCTTCAAATACAGGTCATGTGCTTTATTTAAATAATGCAGTAGCAAACATTTACAAAAAATACAAATAGATTAAATATTAAAACAAATACCATATTAGAAGAACAAATGATTAATCGGATAAATATTCGTCCCTTTCTGAACCTTAAAGTTGTTGTACTTTAAACCTCCGAACAGCTGAAGAATAATAATAATTGATCTTGGACCAAGGTCAAAAGCTCTAAAGTCAAACAGGAGTTCTATCTTTCTTTTTCAATTGTTTATCTTGTTAATCTTCTACTCTTCTTGTTAATCTCTATTTTAATTAGGCTTGACTGTGCTTTGTGTGTCTTGTGTGCTTGGCTGTGTATGTGTCCTCCTCCCTCTTCAACAAGTGGAACAGAAACGTTTCTTTCTCTGACTGCGTGTATGTGTTGGGAGGGGGTCGATCTGATCTGGTTAAGTCCTGTGTTTTTGGGTTTCATGCTCTTGTCTCCCAAAAACCAAATCATGAAAAAAACAATGCACAGGCAAAAAAAAAAAAAGAAATCATATTCTAGAACATACAGAAAAAAGTCCTTCCGCAAAAGAAAGCGAATATAAAAATATAGCAAAAACGCAGTCTATTCGATGAGATGTCTGAGTTCTTCTTTATGAGCAGTTTGCAGACATTTTCCAGTTTTCCATTGCCCTTGCTGTCCAGTTTCCCTGAAGCTGTTTATGCTGTGAATCCCATGTTCCTGCCAGTCGTTACTGGCAGAGGCTTTAATATTGATTTTGTATTTCTCATGAACAAGGAACTTAGCTAATTTTGTCAATTCTGTCATCATTTTGTCCTCTATGTCCATTCAGCATCCTTATGTATTGTCCATCTTTACTGTTACAATATGCACGGTACAGATGCTTCCTCTTTTGTTTCATGCATAATTCACAAGATTAAACATTGAGATTAAAAATGTCTCTTTTACAGCCAGATGTTACTCCTCCACTGCTGCAGATGCACTGCTGCATCAGTGTCTATTGTAGAGTTGGCCTGAACCTTATCCTCCTTTGTTCATACGGCCTGATATTTCAGGACTGGAGGGCTTTTAGCTCACGTTCTTTCCAGAGATCCAGTGATCCTTTGATGACATGACAACAATGTCTGGTTTTGTAGCTTTTTTGACACCTGACTGTATATATTAATGCCCACCACACCTTCCTCTATGACACATAGTCATGTGACAATGACGCTTATCCCTTTCTGCTTTAATCGGTTGTGCTCTCTATCTCAATACTTCTTTCCCCTTCTCGCTCTCTCGCTGGACCTCCACACTCATACTGCAGCCATTTACTATATTGCCTCCATCCGCTCGCTTTTTAAGCTGATGGAATTGTCTCTCTCTCTCTCTCTCTCTCTCTCTCTCTCTCTCTCTCTCTCTCTCTCTCT
>JAVQJL010103250.1:0-30974 GCA_036024295.1 Nannoperca obscura
ATATATATATATATATATATATATATATATATATATATATATATATATATATATACTTCAATACATACGTACTTAAATAATGCCTAGAAATATTACTTTGTCTTAGGTCCTCAGGGAGGGCAAGTGGGAAATGCAGACCAACAAAACATGTTCTTTTAGTTTAAATATGTTTTATTATGTCTTGTATGTTTCCTTCCATCTGTAATATTTGTATTGAAACTGAGACAATTGAACCATCAAAGTGCATACATTTCTTTGCACAGCTAAAATGCACTTATTGCAGTAAGTTTGCTTATGTTTTAGCTCTATTTTGCACTTACTGCACATTTAAAATGTTATTTTAAATCATACTTCTCTATGGTATAATACATTCTATTTGTGAAAATAAACAATCTGATTCTGGTCTTACCTCAACCACTAAAACTAAATTGGCTTTGTAGGTCAGTACTGACCAGTAAAATC
The DNA here is from genome assembly GCA_036024295.1 of Nannoperca obscura. Lineage (NCBI taxonomy): Eukaryota > Metazoa > Chordata > Actinopteri > Centrarchiformes > Percichthyidae > Nannoperca > Nannoperca obscura. The sequence continues at coordinate 463 of JAVQJL010103250.1, forward strand.
ATAACAAAAGTGCCATATTGCTTTTACCATGTGAAACAAAAAGCGCTGAGTGTCTCATTATAACGAAGATTTCTAATTTTAACAAAAAAAAAATACAATTAAAGCCTAAAGAGCAGAATATTAATGAGCACAGTAGATTGATGTGTGCATAGAATGAGAAAATACTTTGAAATAAAGGGGCCGCACAGTAGAAATAATCAGTTTGACCTCTTAGAGGTGGTGTCAGTTCTCATTTTTCAGTTGGAGAGACACAGATGGAGAAAAGTACCCTGTCAATAGAAGAGAAGGTTATTCCACATTGAAGATTATTTTTAGCCCTTGATTAGGTTGTGTGACAAGTCAAGGCCATGTCATCATTGAAAAACTCAATCACTTTTCTGTAATAGTAGTGTTAGGAATTATTCACTCCACTCAACTGATTCTAAGTTTAGAAAAGTGCAGTTCCTTGTATTCACTAATTGACTAGTGTAATCATTGTATGCATCACGATGACGCACTGTAATGTGCCTCCCATCGAGACTTTACAAAAGCATCCACTGTAGATCTTATTAACAAATGTTGCAAATGCAAAACAGCATAATAGGAAAAATGCAGATGAGTATAAAAAGATATTGTATAACCATGTTATCATAATAATGAGAGAATGACATAGATCTTTCTTTAAAGAAATGAAACAGACTACTTTATGTTGTCTTGATGGCAGTGATAGTGGAAAAACATAGAGCCAAATCTTGAATTTTGCCCCCTGGCAATTTATATAACTTCAACACGTACAAGAGGCTTTCTCAACCATCAAAGTTTCCAGGGTCCTGTTATTTCCACAGGACTGTAGGCTTCTAAAAGAGTTTCACTCTACAGTACCTTCAGTCATCACGTTCATGCTGAGTGGTTATAATGGTGCTATTATCAAAAATCAGTTTGTGGTGATAAAGTGGTAAGTGGAAGCTTTGTCCGACGTGAGAGGTAAGTGATATAAAAATAACAGTGGACTTCTAGCAAGCACAGTGGGAGACAGAATACTGATATATCTTGTGAAACTGAGGTCAGTAGCCAAGAAAGCTGAACTTGAGCTCGTAGTGTCAAACATGAAAAGAAATCAGTGGGTGAATCTACAGTATACGCCATAATAAACAACACTTTGAAATGTGCTGACACTGTACTGAGACTATATTGAGACTTTGCCACTGTGACAGCAGCAGATTGTTCCATGTACAGTATAACATACAGCAGTGACGTCCAGTCCACCATTACCTCCACATATATAAAAGATAAATCAGGGTGCCTGTTGATGTTGTTTATGAGGTAGATAGATTATGCTGTGCCTGAGGAAAATCTATTTGTCACAGTTTGCTCTCTAGTTCTTGTCATCGCACTACTCGCTGAACAATTAGTCAACAAGTCAGGAATCAGTGGGTGTGTATGTTTGGAAAGTATTTAAATAAATAGAGGAGGGCATGAATATTAAAAACATTCCAGATGCTGGGCTTGCTGCACCTTACATGCACTTAACAGTTAAATGGGTTTGCATTTCATTTACAGGCCCATTTAGAATGCAGCGTCTCTTGCGGTGGAACACCTGGTCTTATTAGTATAGTGCACAAATCCAAATTCTGCCATCTGCAGCAGTGATGTCAGCACCTCAGTGGGTAACTATTCCCACCTCTACATCTCCCAGAATCAGTGATGTTTGATGGAAGAAAGAGAGCTGATGAAGAGGGGGGACGAGCAGAATAAGATATGGAGGAAATGAAAATCCCTGCGGTGAGAAGATTTTGATTCTGCTAGAAGCCAGCGGTCCCTTGAGAAACAGTCTCTGTGCAGCAGGGGTGGGGAGGGTGGAGAGGGGCCATGTGCAGTAACTCTTTTGTATGCTTCTGGCTAATTATCAACCCAACAAGCAACAACCAGCTGTTCACATCCACCACACATTATTAGACTAAGATCACACATTAGGGTGAGGAATAGTCGCCTGCCATCTCGGAAAGGAGAAGAATTCATAATAACTGATGGGTATATTGAGATTACATATCTTGAAGTGAGGCATACGGAGGCTGGGGTAATCCCAAAGAGTCACGTATGAGAATTTAGTCACCTGAAGGTGGGTGTTTTAAGCGTTAAATGCAAATTTTGGAATAGCCTAGTCCTAGGACATAGGACCTAATGAAAATATGAGGAAAATGAAGCAAGTCTGTGCATGTGTTTGTGCATCTGTGTCTTTGTCTGTGTGCTATTTGCACCAGAAAAATATGATAAAAAGATGTGCTCACCTATCTAATAGTATTAGGCTACCCTGAAGTGTGAATGCACATACTTTACCCTAAACCAGCAGAAAACTTATCTCCATAGCATCGCAAATCCATGTTTTTTCCCCATCAACTCTGGTTAAAAACCAGGTTCATTATATAAAACTACAATCACTAAACATGATGAACAGAACTCCAGCTAAGATTCTATGGAAACTGAATAACCAGTGACAGTTGGACAGTGGTCTTTGGTGGAGGTCAGTACAAACCAGTTTTTTTGTTTGTTTTAATGCGACATTCATCGATTGAATAAAGTCCTTGTTTTTCAAATCAATGTAGATGGCTTTTAAACCATAGCCTGGTTATTCACAATAGATTGATTTATTGATTTTGTATTAACATTGCTAGGGAATAGTTTATATGAAGCCCCTTTGGCCAACCACTAACTGTTGTTTTTGCAGTATTGGTCAGCTAGCAGAATGTCTAATGCTGTCATCTTAGTAGAAGACTCATATGGATTTTCAAATTGATCAGATGTCAGTTCACTGGGAGGTTACTAACATTATGGTATGTATTTGATAAAAGAAAAATGTAATACTTGTTCAAGACAATAAAATGCATAGTGTGACTCGTTCTTTCTTTATTGTTATTCTAATGCTTTAATGCTTTAGCTGGTAATTGTTAATGTATTAAGACAATTAGGGATATTGATTGTAATTCAGACCAAATATCAAGTCAGAATACACAGAATAAGTTAGTGTAGACTTCACATGCAATGAATTTGGTTTTTCCTTTCAGTATATTCTGTTGATGAGATTTTATTTGCATTTGTTTTAACTGCTGCTCTATTGCCGCAGCAGCAGCTCGGTATTCTCCTTTTCGCCTTTGGTCGGCTTTAATGAGGGTCAGACATTACACTTAGTATGTAGAATCCATTTCCATCTGTTCAGCATTCTCTTTCCAAACACAACATTATCACACAGCCTACCTTACAGTCCCTGTAAGGACTGCATGTCAATGAATAGCTTTTTCAAACTGAAAAAACAAGACAGATTTAAACAACACATTAAGAGACACCTCAACAATGATAATACAGTTGATTCTGGGATTAGAATACAATAACTGATACACTGTTGGTTCAATGCAGATTTGTCTATATCAAATTCTAGTATCATTGTGATCACATAAATTAAATGTGCCCCATTCAGTGTTTTAGTCAAAGGTCCTCGCCATAATTGTTCTTTGGAGGCACTAATATTGTTGGTTTATAACATTGGGGGTTAATAAAAGATGTAATTGTAATAAATAAATAAAAAACACAAATATATCTTTAATCATAGCCTGGCAATGAGATTTACATGCAGAAATCACTCTTCATAAATTTCATGTTTCATCATAGACATTGTAAGTTGCTGAGATAACAACAGTGAGAATTCTGTTTGAGACAGCAAAAGCCACAATTCAGTAGTCCACATCCCCAGGGGTTACTGTAATTGTAGATGATTACAGTTGAATACATTACACTCATGACTGACACCTTTTGACCGCCTTTGTATGTAGTGACAATAAATCTAATTGGCTGCCAAATTCTGGGAGGCATTAAACCCCCCTTGTGCCCCCTATGAGTATTGTCAAATCTGAGGAAGTTCATGCTGAAACACACCATGTTACTGTGTAAAGCCAACACAAAGCAGTCAATACTTGTAATGATTAGAACTTATTCCAGAGCAGCAGTAGTGCTCAGGCTTTACAGTAAATGGATATGGGTGTCACATATGCAAATTAATTTTAATTGTTATCACAAATGATTAGAATAATGCTACACCCACACTGATTGCATGTCATTTAGGTCTCATGAAGGAAAATGTACAAAGTGATACAGGGTTGATTGTGGCATTTAGTGATAATACTATGAGCCTCACGGAGGTTTGGTCATATCAACTTAGCAAGTTGGAGATAAATATTTTACAAAAATATAGCTTGCGCCATTCTTGTATGTAGTCCTGGAAGTGAATTTTATTACTGGCATTGCTTTCATTTATGAGTTGTTGTACATGGTGTTCAGTCATTTAGCTTACACTGTTATATTTTATTATTTGCATTGCTAAAAGATGAATGTACACATCTGGAAATCTGTTTACATGAGGAAGAGGCAAATAGTTTTCAAACTGGAAACAGAATAAAATATACTCATATTGTTATGTGGCTAAGTGTTCTCTGAGGAGTGGAACAAATAGCAGCATGTAGGAGAAAACCAGGATGAAAGTAGCACTCTATTTTTCTAATGTAATTTACACAACAAACAAGTGACAACTACCACACTGAATTCTCAATGCTGGAATACAAAGCGAGTACACATTATTTCTCTTACAAATTAAATGTTGAATTTATAAGCCACAAAACATTCTGTACACTTGCTCAATTCACTTCATTCAGGGATTTTGTTGCTACATCCTTGCTTGGTCTGGTAAGTAGCTTAAGGTGGCTAATTTGCACAACTTTAGATAGATATTGAAGTGTAACTGGCAATTCTGAATTATTTCACTGACTATGAATTTTCTCTACTCATGCTACTGTTACACATTTTAACATTTTCCACTATCCTGTAACTGCCACTTGTAGCCACAGTTCAATAAAGGTTACATAGTCTTGCTTTAAAAGAATAGTTCGAGTACAGTTAAGTAGCTTACTGAGCATAAAGAATCCAAGCAGAGGGGAGTAGCTAGCCTGTTGATTGGCAAACTTTAGAGCTGTTGGTAGGCATATTTAATTTTACCTTTACAGATCCAGGCTACCTGTTTCCCTATACTTCCGGTCATTGTGCTAAGCTTAGCTAAAATGTATTGAGCTGTAGCTCCGTACTTAACATACTGGAATATGAGAGTGATATTGATCTACTCGTCTAACTGAAACAACAAATATGTAAATGTCAAATGTTGTTGTTCTTTATGTCTTGATTTTAACAAGGTATTATGGTATACGTGTTCAATAAAATTCTGTTCTGTTGTTGATTATGTTATAGGTATTGAAAAATCAATTCATTGACACATATAACTTAACATATATTACACTGTAAATCCAGTATAACGCATTTGATTCGTATGCCAAATTGTCCTTCCAGGCATTCTCTCCACTTCAACTCTATTTGCATGTCTAAAGCAGCAGAGTCATTAAGGGGCAACCAACCACAGCGACTCAGTCTCAGTGCTCAGTGCCTCCCTGGAGCTGATGAAGCATCGTCAGCCGTTGGAGAAAGCGAATCAGAGTCTCTACAGGTCCCCTATGGGAGGATAAGAGAGCTCTTATTCTAACTTGGTGGAAAATGCCAGCACCCATGGGGGCACCGTTACACACAGCTGGGATAATAAGTATCACAGGGAGACCCACAATCCACCAGCAAACTGAAAACTGTGCATGGGTTTCTTCCCCATTCACCATTGCCACCAAGCAGACTCATCCCAGAAAGCCAATGAATCTTTTTCAACCTTGCTTTATAAGGGCTATTTGAATGTCTGAATCAGTGTGCCATGTAATACAGGATGTGGTTTATAGGACCACAGGGGAAAGTGGATGGAGTGAAACAGTATGGGGCTATGAGTTGCACTTTCTGGAAGGCAGGCTTGAATTGAAACACTTACCCATACAATCCACACTGCACACAGTCTACAAAAAGCTTGCAATTTGAATTTATAACACTGTTTAATACTTTCCTTAACAGCTTAACAGACAGTTTCCCTTTTTGTTTCCCATTACATAGTTTTAAGTTGTTAAAATCATCTTATCCCTCACTGTCTGTATATTCTGCATCTTTTTGCTCTTTACATGAGTGAAAAAATCAAACACGTCTTTAATGTCTTACTACTGGGTAATATTAGGAGATACAGATAAAAAGGCTTTTCTTCTCACTGCATGCTGTGTAACAACAGTGTCAATTCAAATAAACCTGTACCACCTCAGGGCTCTGAAATCCTCTGTAAGTATAATGTTGTACCTCACAAGTAGGCCTACTTTACAACACATACAGTAACATATATATAGGCTATAGAACTACAATATGTTTCTGACAATAGTTAATGTGGACTTTTGGTTTGTTGTTTAGAAACCGTTTTCTATATTTGTTATTGTGTGTACCCATTTCCCCTAAATTTCTAGCTATGTTGCTCAGTAATGATATACTGCACCCTGTAATATTAGAATAGGTACCTGTTACTTAAGAAAAACCTCTATATTATTTTTAAGTTCCCAGATTGTTACCCCACTTGTTCCCTAACTCAACAGCTTGTTGCCTTATCACTACATATATGAATTAATACGCACTGTACTGGTACACTGGTAGTACAAATATGACACTTTAAATTGGGAAGAATTACACTGTATGCTACAGGCCGTAATCTGACCAAAGTGTATAAAATCAAGATGATTTAATTGCTAATACAATCATCATAATAAGATGACTAACTTACTTTACTGACTCAAAGCGGAATCTGCAAGACTTTTTTAAGTAGTGTGTGGATCAGCCAGAGAGACATGAATTCCCATTGTTATGCAGTCAAATCAGCAGGGGATTGCAGGAGCTCAAGCCAAGGATTAAATTTGTCACAGTAAAATTGTACTACTAGTGTTAATTTAAAGGCACGAACAGAATACTTAGCAAGCGAGAGGCATAACTGCGTTGTTAAACTTGAATTTCACTGCTAGAGACACTAGCACAAAGCCTTCGCTTTATTAAGCGTAACCCATTTCCATGGAAGAGGGGAAATGTATGCTTCACTAACACAAAAGTCTTGATTTGCCTGAGGCCCACCTCCCCTCCTACTATCTGTTTTTTTTCTTTTTTTCTGCTCTCTCTTACTTGCTTCAGCTCACTCTGCTTTCTCCCTCTCTGGCATTCAGTTTAATAAGTTAGCGTGAATAGCTGTGACCAAATATAATGCCCCAGACCTGCTAGCAGGCTATAAATGTAGCCCTAATGGCTAAACCATTATAACATTTGGTACAGACTCTGCCGCAGTGAATGTGTTGCTGCAGGAAAACGGAGGTGGTAGAAGGCAGGAGGTAGGGGGATGAAGAGCTCCCTTTCCATTAGCTGATTGAATTGGAACCCAGTCCTGTGGGCTGGGAATTGTTTGCCTCACATCAAACACAACTGAGATGTAAACACCTCTGTTAGTGGGCTCAAGAAAATGTCATGAAAGCACCATCAAACAGACTATTTCACCATTCAGCAGCAAGGCACAGGTAGTCTGTTAATAGAGGCAGTTGCGCTAGTACATTTCTCAGCACCAGTGTTGTTTTGTATCATCCACCCCATGTTTTTCGTGAGCCAGAGTGAAGGCCTAATGGACCATGGCGTGCAGCAGTAGACAACACATCTCACATTAGGATCCAACATTTACCCAAGTGCAATGTCAGATTTAATAAATGATATATATACTTGTTCTGGCTCCATTGCAGAGAGTGGTGTGAGATGTAGTAGAAAGATGAGACGCTTTATGAACCATAAGTGTTCCTTGTCTTTGTAACCAGGTCAACTGCCAAGATATTTCTGTACAAAGAGTTGGGAAGGGGTGTGGGAAGGGGGGGTTGTGGCACATAGTGAAGCATGCTGCGTAGTACAGGCTGGAAAATGCATGTTTTTATCTGAAAAACACGCATGTCTTGGAGAGGGTCTAAGAGAAAGACATGCACTGGGAGAAAGACAGGCCTTTAGAAACCACAAGGTGTTCTGTTTGGTGTCAACAACAGTTTCCTAATCTGACACAAAACACATCCGCTTGTGGGGGAGGCACGATTTGAAGGAGAAATTAAGTCAGAGAGAGAAATCCAGTCTTGTTAGAGGGAGGTGGGAAATGCAGCCCACACGTGCAACTTGATGAAGACAAATGCAGATTGTAAATGATGAGGGAACAGCTGCCAACATTGGAGGCGATTAAGAGAAATGCAAACACCATGGGAAAATGTAAAAGAAAATATGCCTTCCTTCTTTCAGTCGAGGAAAAAAGTTAACAGTGCAACCTCAGTTTGCCCTTGTGTGTTTGCCTGCTAAATGTTTCAACTGACACAGTAATTATGCACTTTGCGCGTGTTACCAGGAGTTTGACAAACCCCCGCTTGCCACAGGTTTTGTTGTGATTGCAGCTTTGCCGGCATCTGCATTTCAAACACCTGCCACCTTTTCGATATAACTAACCTCCACATGATCCCTGTCTGTGGCACTGGCTGCACTGTCTCACAACCTGAGTGGTTTAGCACTGCACTTAGATGTTATATGCTGTATATTTAGTCTAATTATAGAGATCATTATAATTTACATTTCCGTTCCTTTCTGGGATTAGGAAAATAATAAGCGGAGTGTAGCTGACAGGGAGCTGGCTAACACATTGCTCTTTCGATGTGTTAGTTGTGGAGGTTGAATGTCATCAAGCCTGAGCTTGATGCTAAATTTACTTAACAAATGTTACCACAGAGCTGTTTGCTGCCCAGCCTCAAAGAAGAGTGGCCCAGGATATGCCCATGCATTAATGAGCATATACACTTCTTCTTGATGTTGAGTTGCAGCCCCCTTTTTGTACAATCTAAGCTGTCTCAAACATTTAAAGTTTTTCTCTAATGTGTCTGCTTCTCTTTACATCCATCTCCTCCTCTGTCATTAGTGGAGTTAATAAGGGAATGTGGGATGGTGGGTTTTAACTCAATGTAAAAAAAGAAGGGGCATTGCATCAACTGATTTAACTATGTACACATGAGATGGTGTTAATTGTACAGTCAGAGTTTATGCCTGAAACCATACCTACACTGCAAAGATGTTTCAAATATTGATCTGTGTACAACTCTGCACACAGATAGCTACATAAATCTTTTTAAAGCAGTTTTCAGTCAGGTAGAAAATGATGCCAAAAATACCCAGAATTTATACCATGACCCAACATGTGAATGCATTTTGTTAATTAGGCTGTTTGAGTTGGATCTCACCTCCTGTGATGTGTCAAGCATGCAGCAGATGCAACTATACCATTTGTAATACTTTATAGAGGTGGGTTTTCGACTGAGTTACCTTGGGGACTGACAGCTGTTTCAAGTAAAAGACCACCTATAAAACTGCAGCTTTGAATCATTACTCACATAAAGGCCATGAACACTTAGTTATATTTGAACAAAACAGGCCATAAGGTTGCTGTGGATAAGATGTGTATGATCCCTCATGGGGATAACTAATTAAGTGATGGTCTTTGGGGTCTCACTCAGTCATCTGTTCTCAGACTGAATGTAGTCAGGCAGTGGCCCCTATGGGCTACCATCTGTAAAACAAAGCTGATGCAGCTCTGCAAAGCCACGCTGTATTTTTATGTTGTGTAGGGGCTGAGAAGTCAGACTGCCTTTTTGCGTTGCTCCGTAGAATATAAATGGGTTTCTGTAAACTGTGCCGCAAATAATGAGTGACTCAGGGAAACATGCTGCAGGGCATGTGTGAAGACACTCTGGCGCGCACGGGCACACGCGCGAACGGACGCACACACACACACACACACACGCACAGGCGCGTAATGACACGAACACGCACGCGGGCGCACCCGTTTACAAACACAAAAAAAGGCACTCACACACATTTGACAGATCTAGCCTACCTCCTTAATCTACCAGCTGCTCCTGTAGGAACCCCTCTGACAACTGACCACTTCTTTTGTCGTTCGACTTGTTTCTAGCCTTTTAATCTCGCCGGACCAGTTCAAGGCATGCAGTCGGAGTTGTCCTCGGATCGTGGGATGTGAGCGTTGTTGTGTCGGTGGGTGACAGAGGGGGACAGGGGGCGCTCTGCTCTGCTCAGTGCAGGACGCAGGAGACAGTCGCTCTCCAAGGTGCTGAAAGTCGGAGCGCTCCCTCCCCAGTCTCCCCTGAATGCAACCGAAAATCAAACACTGACTGGCTTCAATCCCATTTGGGTTTTTTTTTATACTCTAAACTTCTGCCCTTCTGGATTTTTTATTTTCACGCAACCGCTGGATGTATACACACTCGTGTGCAACAAGACAGACTGCTGTTTTCTCAGATTCACCTGCATCGTTGGGAAATATTGAATTGACTCCGGATTCTCAGGGAACGCTATAGAGGATTTTTCGAGCTGTTTTTCTCGGTCTCTCCGTACCGCAAGCCTTCGGACGTGAACTGTAATACTGTCTCCAAAAGGTGAGTCCGAAGAGGATGTTCATGAAGCAGACCTACTTTTACGTGGATATCGTTTTATTTGCACTGAAAGGGGGGGACCATACCTCCAAAATGCTGGTGTTTAATTGCTTTTAAACCCACCATCGCGACCGAGAGGGAGGATTATAGTATTTGGTGGAGTCTGGAGAATTAACCCAGTGGATAAAGTGAAGTTTCCAATAGGCTAGACGACTATCTTCAACCTGCTCTAGCCCTCTATGTGTTGGGCTCTCTGGCTTCACACTAAGTGGATACCAAGCAATTTCAACGCGGTGAGTTTGCCCTATTGTTTTATATACACCCCTATTGTCACTGGCGTTTCAACTGATTTGTCAAGACACGCAGCACTTTGAAACCAAACGACTCCAAGCCAAGGGGAAACGTTTAATTCCCGCTATAGCCTATATTGCTTGACTGTGTGGATTCTGCTCTGTGGTTTGGGTTAAACCATTGCGCATTTATGATTTGGGACATTTGCGTGTTGCATGGCTGATTTAGTAAGAACAGGTCACTGCAAGTCCAGGGTTTGAGCAGCATTTTGTGTCATTTTTTGGCTTCAAGAGCACTTGAAATAGACTAAAAGGTAGCCTACCTGTTGTCTCTGGTCGCTCTCGTAGAGTTTGAATAAGTACAAAGATAGCTAATAGGTTGTTGTTTTTATTGAATGTGGAGAAGAATTCTGTGAGGAGCCCACTCCACCCACTTCAGATATGGATGTTGTAACCTTTTCCTCTGTTGTTGGGCGTTCAGCTATTGATGAGATTTTGCACAAAGAGAATGACTTGGATCTGAACACCAACACCACCACCACCCCCCACCACAACACACGCGCACACATATTGACTGAACCCATCTTATGTCAACAAAGGTTTTTGTTTTCTTTCAGGAATAATGGCATAAGCCTGTTGAGTAAACTACATTAGGGAACCCCATCTGTCTCTGGAGCTAGAATAAATAATTAAAGAAACTTCTTACAAAGACAACTGGTTGCAGCAGTAGGACAAAATATACACGCCATGCCTAAGCAAACGTTTAAAAAGAAAGAATTTGGAATGTGAGGTTTATTGGTTTGAGGATGTGCAAAACAACAGCAGTGGAATCACCATCCATCATGTCATCTCTTATTTTTTCCACTGCAGCCCATTTGCTTAAGTGATGCTGATGATAATGAAGCGCAGGACGGATCCGGAGAGGATACCTGGAGCCTAGGGATGACATCCACACAATCTTGTTGAATGTGGATATCGACGCCGCGGCGAAGGATGGGCCCTCTCCCCTCGGCCGCCTTCGTGCTCCTGCTGGCCCTCAGCGCCGTGTCTCCGGCCTCGGTGGGTAACCCCGAGGATTACGCCGCGGATGAAGCGGAGCGGACCGCCAGTGAAAACATCGTCTTCGATGACTACCGGGGGAAAGGTTGCGTGGATGACAGCGGCTTCGTCTACAAACTCGGGGAGCGCTTCTACCCGGGACACTCGAACTGTCCGTGCGTGTGCACGGAGGATGGGCCTGTGTGCGACCAGCCAGAGTGCCCCAAACTGCACCCCAAGTGCACCAAAGTGGAGCACAATGGATGCTGCCCAGAGTGCAAGGAGGTTAAAAACTTTTGCGAGTACCGGGGGAAAACGTATAAAATACTGGAAGAATTCAAGGTAAGAACTGTGTTCTAACCTCCAACCTATATATATTACATATATTTTACAACCTCGGGTGCGTCGTTTTACTAAAACCCAAGTCGTGGCATAATTCTAGCACTTACTAAAATGTCTTCAACATAATATGCACTAAACCTCCTGTCTCATACAGTAGCAGGATCATTTATAATTTTGAAAAATACTGTTTCCAATCTAATTATTGGTATTGTATTTGATCTTGTCTTCCAGCATAACGATAGAATAGCTTATACACTTCACGAGTTGGTTCCACCTTGCCAGGTTGATTCAGTCAGCCACAGCCAAAATGTCTGGATGCCACTGAAGCAGTCTGTCTGGGCTTTTCAGTTGTTTTAAATATGAACACCCCTGACTAGACTTGCACTAGACTCCACTCTGTCTCATGGGAACAAATGCCAGTGTGGAGGAATATCAACACTGGCACTGTGGATCAAACATACTGCTTTTGGTCTTGCAACTTGTTGATAGCAATCGGCTTTGATGATATTTATTGTATTTTAAGTATATAAAAATGGCAAAATACAACTCAACAGCAGGATTTGGGTTAGCGAGGCTTTCGGTTACTGTGATTATATATCAGTTATCATTCACACTATAAAAGTATCATTCAAATGTGTTTATTGGCCAAGGGCACAAAGATGGCTGCCTCCCAGAATTATGTCACCCCCCCTTCCCTGCACCATCAACTGAACATTCACCCAGCATTACTAAACCGACAGATGCTATAACAGTATTTTAATGCTTTGATTTGTGGACACTGAGTCATTGCTGGCAGATTCGGTTTCCCTGTCTCCTGCAAAGGGAGCACTGTTTATACCCATCAGACCAGTGTCTCAGCAGTTGTTGTAGAGCATGACAGTACTGCCTGATTTGAAATGACACTATGCAAGCATGCCAACTACAGTCTGTGTTTAAACTGTTGCTGTCCATGAGGAAACCTCCTCATTCAAATTCCTCACAAGTGGATTGGGGCTGTAAGTGATTGAAATGTAATATGACATAATACAGCCTAAACAACAGTATAGCTCCATGGTTCTTGGATTAGTGCATCCATTATAGTTGTGTCAGCCACATGCTATAAACCTCCAATGGCAAATGACATTATGTTTTGGATCTGCTGGGATAATTTGAATCAAGAGTATTCAGGACTGAAGTTAGCTTAGAGCCTGTTTGTTGTTTTTTATATCTGTTACAATGCCTGAATTGATCCTTTTTCTGGATATAACAATTACATGTTATGACACAGTGTAAGAGGTAGACAGCTTACATGTAGCGAGCCCAACATTTGAGGCATGTCAGCAAACTGGTAGTATGATGTCATCGCAAATTTCCTCTTGATTTTACAAAGCTTTGACATTTTTCTAAAACTGCACGCCTATTTATCTTAGATTTATTCAGAACCTGATTTCTGTGGATAGACATGCACCACTTTCCAGTTTAAAAAAATGGATGTACAATTTTATGCACAAGATTTATGTTGATATGTGTCAGTGAAGACAACATGGCACTTCAGAACTAAATGAATACTTGAAACTAAGCTTTAAAAAGCATCTTCAAGATTAATTGGCATTCTCAGTGGCATATTAGCAGTGTTCAGTAGTACTGGTGGAAACTATAGAGATACTACAGATCAAACAATGTGTCAATCCAAATAAGAAACAAATGAAACAGACATGCAATGTTGCATATATTCAGAAAACATCTAACTCATACATGTCTACCACCATTTTACAGCTTTGACAACACTTTTTGTATTCAAATTTAACAAAGGGTTCACCTAAAAATAACAACAGACACAATTTGTCAACAATTACTCAGCTTCATTCTACAGTAAGCCTTCTTCTGAGCTATTAAACATGGACATTTCATGCTTCCAGCCTTATAACGATATAAAAGACTGAAATCATTGCAACTATTTAGCACTAAACACTTTCAAAATGCTTTGTAAGAAAAACTACATCAGACATAAAGTACCGTTTATTCATATCTGCAAAACATTCAAGCCAACATTTTACAATTGGATTTGGCTCCAATGTATTGTATATGAGTAGCAATTCAAGTATTTTGAAGGTCTTTGGACTAAAACCATTCAGTTAAAGCAGTGTTGAGGAGGCAGCAGAAGAAGTCATAAACACAACCTTGACATATTATCACCTTGTTAAGTTGTTATGATCAAAGTGTGAGTAATTAGGAGCCTGTTTACACATCCAGCAGCTACAGAGCAAAATTAGTATTCATTTTGAGTTGTGTTTGTAACCACCTGATGAATGTAAGTCATATATTCACTCTGTTTTAGCTCTGCTTTTCGCCAACCCCTGTGGAAACATCTGGCTCTTTATCTACTAAATGCACCACGACATTCACCAGCTATTTGCTAACTGATCTGATGTGGCTTGAGAAGAGGTTCATGAGAGCATTGACAGTTACCCAAAACATTAAAACTGTGGGCCCTAAAACCAAAACAGTTGAAAGATGGTAAAATGTTCTGTAGAGCTGAGGGGAACTGCAGAGTCCATGCTTATTATCTGTGGGTGTGTCATTTTAAGAAACCACTTTCACATTACACATACTTATTTGGCCTATTATTAATATACACATATTGATTAGTGCAGCTTTAAAGTTAGAAAAAGATAATAATAATAATAATAATAATAATGAGTTGTTAATGCTAATGGCTGACTACTACTAGTATCAGATAAACATGAACCTGGGCTGGCTTTTTTGAAGTTAAATTTGGGGTTTAACAATTCCAAATTAATCCCACAAATGTTAGTGAACCTGAAGGAAATTGTGCTTTACTTAAAAATCAGTTATTCATCAGTATGATGAAAGACTGTATGGCTTGTTGTCTACTTCTCTTACCTGCCATGCAAGGCTTCAGGCTTTTGTAATCTGTAGGTTTTTTCTTTTCTTTTTCAGTTTGGTTTACATAATGACTTTGAGGCAAAGCAAAGAGAGCTCTGCTGGGAGATGTTTGGAACATGTTGCACCTGTGAATATTAGCACATCATGTCACTGTAACAAATCGAAGCAGGCAGGGGGCTTAGGCAAACAAAATGTAGACAAGTATTTTAATGAATCACGGTGCTACAGTTTATCTGTAGAAATGCAATTTTTGAAAAATCACAAAGATCCAAAAGAAAAAAAAACAGTGGCCAGCAATTGTTCGTAAATTTTAACCTCTCTAGTTGCTTTAAATTTTATATATGCCTCTTGCACATTCAGCTAGATGAGCAGCATCAGTCACAGCATCCTGGTTTTCCATTAACATTGATTTTTATGCCTCTAATAGGGGCCATTATGTTACCGCTGACACAATTGGTTGATTAAATAATATAAGTGACATGAATGAATCTAGAACATATACGATTAATTACGTAAGGCATTAATCAAGCAAAAATGTTCATATTTCAGGTTCCAACCAGTCAGATTGCTGCTTTTCTGTACTTTATATTATTGTAAATTGAATGTGTTTGGACACCACAAACAATTTGAAGAGTTTACTTTGGGCTCTGTAAAATTGTGAAGCGCAATTAGTCGATTAATTAAAAAAGAATACATAATACATTGAAAATAAAAATAATTGTTTTAGCACGTCAGCATGCAATTATTGTAGTGTTGCTGTTAAAAAGGCATGTGTGGGAGGAGCCCATTTAAAACCTATGTACTTATCTGTACTGAATGGTGTGTTTGCACGTCAGATAGCATCAAGCTCAGTCCTGCATTGGGATGCAAGCCCACAGATTTTGTAAGGGCTGCTGTGAGTGCATAAGCCTCGCAGTTTGATGTAGATCAAATCCATCAATACTGCAGCTCAGCCTCATGCTAACCTTGAATGGAGTGCCCACAGAGGGAAGGACATTTTTTCATGCTCACAGGATAAAAAAAAAACCTTGATTAACTCAGGGAAAATTACATGACATACAGGAGAGGAGACCGTCCTACACCACAGACTTCCTCTTTCCTTATTTCTAAGACCACAAGTAACTCTAATGTCTTAGTCCACATCCTGTGTGAAGGTTGGGTCTCTTCAGTGAGGACATGAAAGCTTCGGAACCCTGCAGTGTTCAAGGAAATCAAAGGGCGCCAGTATCTGATATACAGACCCCTGTTTAGAGATGCCGACAGGTTAACCTTTGGTGTGGGCTTCATTGGCATTTCCTTTGCCGCGATCGTGCTACATTGTGCAGACGTTTGCATTTATATTCAGATGATGGAGGAGAAATGCAGAGACAGAGGATCTCAGAATGCTTTAGTGTTTGGGACACTCAGATGTTTAAGTGTAAATGAAGAATGTATGTAGGTACGCATAGTTTGGCATCAACCAACAGTTGATTCATTTTCCAGTTTCATTGTGCTGAAAATTCCATCATGTCCCTCGTAAGTAGAGTATGCAGTCATTGTCGTGCAAGTGAAATTGGGCATTCATTCAACACAATGCAGCTGACTGCAGTGCAAAGTCAACCTGTCATTTGTTAAATCTAATACTGGTTAACTCATGCATCAGCAAGCTCACAAATAAGTCTAAAATACATTTCCCAGTACCAACTCATCCACTTAAGTCTTTTAGCAAGATAGTTTTTAATACAATGTAGATTTACTAGCAGTGGGTGTATTTTCTACTCATTTGTTATGTCACCCTGTGAGAGAATCATGCAACTCAACCTTAGTAGGTGTTTCACCTACAGGGTTCTCCATCAGATGAGGAAGGGACCAGTCCCCAGCCCAGCATGGCTGCCGGCGTGCCTCTGGCCTCAGCGCAGCTGCAATCAAGAACCAGGAGATATAGGGTGAGTTCAGATCCCAGATCGTCAGGCTAGGGCTGGGATGTGAACTCAAATGTGAACAATCCCGTCCGTGCTTCCTGCGATCCCCCTAGGGAAGGGATGCAGAGTTGAAAAAGGGGGGCAGGCTACAACATTTTCAGTGACAAATGATACACACAGTAGATTTCAACCATCAGACTATCTTGAATAATTTGTCATTTAGAGGCAAGCAATGCTAATTGATTCATTTTCAAGTAATATAACTGCTTAAACATGCAACCATAATACTTAATTTCTACTCACCTTTCTTTAAATCCCCATGAGACAGGAACTAATCCATCCAGTGCAGTGCTGTGACAGCCTACTACTGAGAAGGGCTTAAATGTTGAAGCAATTATTTTTTTTCAGAGAAAAACATATTGGTTTTATCGCTCTGCACCTACAAAAGATACAAATGATTGAACATGCTGTTCCTTTTTGTGATTTCTCTGATTCTCGTAACTTTTAATTGTTCTCTCAAAACAAGTCTTTAGAGAACTTGATGTAACGTAATTATAGAGACTCACTGTGAAAGCACAAGTAGGGCAAACAATTAGGCCACAATGAATTCTCAAACAAGTTTTTCTGGCATCAACTTCCTTGCACTTAAAGTACCTTTGTTCAAGTGTGTTTTTAGCATGCAACTCCCCTCATCCACAAGTCTTGCCTCCTTACTTTCTGTATTCCCTGACCACAGGTAAAATGTTGTTTTGACCTGGACAACAAACAGCAGCATGCAGTTTGACTTTCAACCCATTCCCATTCACTCCAATTAACCACATGGGTGATATTCCTGTGACCCTGATGTCCAGCTTTTAAGTATTTTACATTACCATTTGCCCCACTGAAGGTTATTTGACTGTTCATTGCTTTCCCGCCACGTCTCCATTTGTGTCAAAGTGGGAATGAAAAGCATGGCAGCCGATTGACTGTAATACCCTGCCAATAAGATGGGGACAACAGGAGACTTTTCTTCACCAAAACACCTTCCAGCACGTCTAAGTTCTTCGCTGGTGCTCCATTTTCTTTTGTGAGTCTAGGCTAAGGCACGACTGATCCTCTTCACGGTAGACCACACACAAAAGGACACAGTGAAAGCACCAGGCGCCGATGAATACATTGAAAGTCTCTGTGATGTGTCATAGGTACATGGAGTAATTTTCTTGTTCAAATTACATTTTTAATATACTTGTGCCTATGAAGCATCTGCACTGGCAGTCTTCCACCTGAGCTGCTTGACAGGTCAACCTGTCAGATTAACCAACACAGAAATGTCACTTATGGCTTTGAAATGATTTCTTTTTAAAGGCCAATTGTGATAGTGAATAAACACCATTGTCTTTAACAGCCAGGTCTCTAGGTTGTACCTTACGTTTTTTTTTCAATTGGTAACTGAATTCCTATTTTTTTCCAAACTGTTCAGAATGCTTTGCCGACATGCAGCTCAACAGTTGATCTAACACTAAAATTAACTAATGCATACACATCTCAGGATCTAGTGGTGAAATGTAATTAAGTACATTTACCCACTCATTTTATTCAACTTTATACTTAACGACATTTCAGGTGGAAATATTGTACTTTTTACTCCACATTTATCTGACAGTTACTTTTCGGATCAAGGTTGTACATATCAAACATATGTTTATAAAATATGCATTGATATAGATGAAACTACCCAACAGTATATACAGTTGTTAAAATGAGATCTACCTTGATAACATTCAGATGCTGCTTGGATGACAATGAATCAAGAATACAATTCCAATAATAAATATACAATATAACACTTTGAATGGAGGCATTTTACATAATAAATACTTTTACTTTGATGCTTACAATCAACTGTTTTACAATAGAATGTAGTAAATATGTGCTAAATGGAGTGTAAATACACAGATGTTTGGTGGTGGCTGATTTAGAAATGTATTTTAAAAGATGTGATCATTAAAGGAATGCTGTTTCAAAGTTATGAAAAGTGATCCACAGTTCAGTCCACGTTGACTTTTGTTGTGCTGACTGTGTGAAGAGCTTGCTTTGAAAAAGTATTGAGAAAAGTGTGTTAACTGTAAAAAAAAAAAAAAAAAAAAAAGGTAGGTCAAAAAAGCCAGCTTTCGTTTCAGTTCGGCAATAACACGATTGTGAGCCATGAACAATAAATATAATGCTTAGATTTGTTGTTTCTTGCGCACATTCATTATCAAATATATTTACTGAATCGCCTCAAACCAAATGAATAATATATGTTAATTCTTATGTTGAGTTTAATCCATCAATATAGTTAGTCCAATTTATTCCCACAGTTTACCAGCAGACACTATTTGAGACAATACATTTTCATAAAAAAAAAAATAAAAGGTTTAAAAGATTTTGACATGCATTGTGTACTTTAAGGACTACTATATGATGTCTAATCGTCTCCTTCTTTATCCTCTAAAGATAGTAATATGCCTTGTGGGGGAAAAGGGAAACTGTATCTGTGCCAGATGCTTTAGTGTAACTGTGTCTAATTATTTCCATTGTTCAGTTTTTGAGTCATTTATTTTCTGTATGTTTGGCAACTGATCAAATATTAATCAAAATTGATGTTAGTGGTATCCTTACCAGCCACTTACCTAACTGCCTCGCTTCTATAGTGAATTCACGTTTTAGCTGTGCTTTTACTTGTAATCAGAAACTTCAAATTAGCATGTAATTGACCTTCCACTGCTAAGTAAAGGCTTAGTGCTAGAAGAAGCAGTAATAACTATTCTGTGCATGTTTTGTGTTGAACCTATTCGTAGCTGCTTTTGTTATGAAGGTCAGCTGGCCTGAACTGCACAGAGATATCAGATTAGTTGCACATTTACAAAGACAGTTGTATTCTTGTTTAAGTCTTATTGATCTTCACCAGGTTCTCCAGCCATGTGTAGACATGGCGTCCATGTTTCATTGACTACTAACTAAATGATTCAAGCTGATTACATGTTTTCGCACATGGCTGACTAATTAGAAAGATGGGTACGGTGTTCACATGCATGTTATTTGATGCATGTAGATTTGATGTCCACATGCAAAAACACATTACTGGAATATTATTGTCTATGTAAACGCACTAAGTTATACAAACACAGAATGAAGCTTATTATTGCAAACCACTGTTGCTTCAATTCTCTGATGAGATATTTATTATGACCTAACATCACTGGTCCCAAGACAAAGCCAAATATTCCTGTTGGAGAAACTTGCAGCATCATAAACCTGAAATGCAGCCATGCCGTCACGAATGAATAGGCACCCCTATGTGCTCCACTGCTGACCCTGAATCTCACCATACCAGCCCCCACAGTCCTCCATATGTATGAGACCACATATTGCTGTTTAATTGGTACATTGCTGTGTGAGCGCTCAAACTGACAGAGAGGTGTTCAACTTTGAGAAAGAGAATAGTTTTGCCGTGGTTTATTTACGTGTGTCGACTACTTGTGCGGATCAGATGTGAGAGGTGAGTCAAGTTGTAGATGTTCAGGCATCTTTGTGTGTATTTCTTAAAAGAGGGACAGAACATAGCTTTTTATACCAGGACACTAACAAGTTCCATACATTTCCAGATAGAAATGCAGCCACTTTTTTGCACTTATTAATTTCCTTTTAGGGAGTCTGATTTTGGACAAAATATACTGAGAAGTTTTTGTTGCCCTATATCTGATAGATAGTTTCACATCCTAATTTTTATTCCCACTGGACAGTTGTCTGACACATCACTGATATCAGAGGAAGAATATCTGATAAACAGGTGAGACAGTTTTATCAATTTTCTATCACAAAGAGGGAACGTGGAATAATAGGAGGTGAAACTGTGAGTTAATGTCTGAATTATCTCTGCTCTCATCCTTGGCTACAGTTAAATGTTTCATTTAAACATGACTTAGTAGATGTCATGCTGCATTGTTTTAAGTTCAGGAAGTATGGCCACAATCAGAGAATGGGTTATGCATTTGCTTTCCATTCTACTGATCCCCCATCTCCAACTCTTAATGTTAATCATATTTATTTTGTGGCTGTAGTGCATACAGACTGCCATACATTCCAATAAAAATAAAAACCATGACCATTTTGTGTGCCGCTTAATGCATCCTGGCAAAAATGGCTGCTAAAAGTCACCTTAGAGCATGTATTACCACAGTCCTTTTACTTATCTCTACACCAAAATGGATTTTTAATAGTGGAACTGTTGTTGTTGTTGTCGTTGTTGTTGTTACAATTCAATTGTAGAAAATGGAAATATAGCAACATTTCTGGACTTAATGCTGTTACAAAAGCTATTAGCATAAAACAATCATTAATCCCAAAGCAAAACCTCAGGCATTTAAATGAATAGTTTGACATTTTGGGAAACAGACTCTAACAAGAGTTAGATGAGAAGTTTGATACCACTCTGATGTCTGTACAGTAAATATGTAGATGGTTAGCTTTGCTTAGCATAAACATGGGAAACAAGGGGGGGAAGCTAGCCTGGCTCTGTCCAGCACCTCTAAAGCCCAATAATTAACACATTATATTTTGTTTGTTTAATCTGTACAAACAACTAACTGTAAAAACGTCAGTTTGCCATTTTATGTGCTGGACTATTTCATGGTTGCGACCAGTAACTTCCTGGAGCTTTCGCTGGTTACCTATAGCAACTAGACAAACAAAATATAACAAGTTAATTGAGTGAGATTTTGAAATGGTGCAGTACACATTATTAGTCACCTCAATGCCATTCAAGAGTCAACATTTGCTCACAAAGTAGCTGGTTTTGAATCTAAATTGAACTGCATTCAAATATTGACTGCTGCAATTTGGGAAAGTTTTGGACTATGACTCCTTCAAACAGAGAATTCACCCAGTTTATTATGACTCATCTATGAGACGATTAGACCATTTTGTTTGGTTGCAGTATCTGCTCTCCACATACTTGATCAAACATTTGATACATTACATACATACATACATTTGATCAAATGTAAACTGAAAAAGGGTTATAAAAAATGACACTTTTGTACCCTCTAAGGTTAGTAGTACAGAGTAGTCGCAGACGCAGTGCATAGAGGCCCTCAAAAGCCTGTTTACTATGATGAGCAGAAAGAAAATCTAATATAATGAACAGTTGACCTTTCGTGATTTGGAAACAGTTTGTATTTTTCCACTCCATGTAATTGCATTAGAGTTCATTTTCCGGTCAAGAGACTTTGTAAAGATAGAGTCAAGTGAGAGGCAGCATCACAGAGAGCTGCATAGCACTGATTTACATGTTGCAGAGGTGGTAAGATAAGCCTCTGAACAGTTACCTGAGGCAGGCCGCAGCAGAATGCAGCAAAATACTAAATAACACCACTTTACAGACTCCCTTATTAGTTATTTCTAGTGATTTTATTCAAAGACAGCTATAGACTCTGTAAGCACCCTAATAAAACTGGCTTTGTGAATAATTGATTAACTTTCTTTGTTTATGAAGACAGTATGAGATGCATATAATAGGGATTTTTTTATTGGGAAAAATGCATATGCAGGAGCAGACTGCTTCTCCAACTGACCAGTAGTAATCATGGAGAGCGCACAAACTCATAAAGGTGAAACCTACTGAATCATCTAACCCAGATTCCCCGCTTCTCTTCCCCCCCTCTGCCCACAGCCGTCACCCTGTGAATGGTGCCGCTGCGAACCAAATAATGAGGTGCACTGTGTGGTGTCCGACTGCGCCGTCCCAGAGTGTGTCAACCCTGTGTACGAGCCGGAGCAATGCTGCCCCATCTGTAAAAACGGTAAACACTCATCTCCTCTGGAATTCAACGCACACTCCTCAGAAGTCATTAAATTTTCATTAAACCAATGACGGCAAGTTTATCTGTGGTATCGCCATTTGATGGCCACGCCTTTAGAGGATGAGGATGTAATTGATGTTTTATGAATTAAAATTATTACCTTGGGCCCGTTGGACACTAATGAGCAGTACTAGTTTTAATTATAAATGTCACACTAAGCAGAGTAAACATTAGCCCATTGATTAAAGCCATGGTAGGAGGGACTAATGGGTCCTCGGAGAGCCTTTTATCTCCCAGTGCCCTGACGCCCTTGTCACACACAGCCAATTCCGAAATTAGAATTATAGGATTCCAATGGTCCATTGGCTATTTACAAGGCGAGGTGGGAGATTTCCCTTTGCCAGCACCAATCCTGAGGGACAGATGTCGCTTTATGACTAAAGTACAGTAACTGCTCGTCTGCAATGTGATCCTGGCTGGAATGATCAACAGCAAAGAGTGCCCGTGGGTAATATCAAATGCACATGTCACAACAGAGTGTTGCATTCTCTAATCAAAGGTTTTTATGTTGTCATTTTACCCAGCTCAAATGAAAGCTTCAGATAATTTGAGAGCTTAAAGAGCTGGCACAGAAAGTTTGCCTGAACTCAAATGAGAACCTGATGTGCTCTCATGATTTATATGCCTTGTTATTGCATTCAGTCTCCTCATTATGTTGAGTGTCACGCCGAAAATAGAGAAATTGTTTGAGTAATCCTGTTGAAAGAAAGCAAAACAAATACTCTGAATTTTTTTTTGTCTTTCAAGCAGTGTGTTGACCTATAAATGTGAATAGAGGAATTTAGTTTGAGGCAGATGCTAAATGGCCATTTCACCACAACTACCCACATTTTCTTTCACACTTTCTCTCCTTTCCTCTTTATCCCCCTTGCTTTTTTTCTTTCATTTCAACACACACACACACGCGCACACTAACACCGCAGCAGAAGTTGCTAGGAGAGAGCTAATCCAGGCTGACAGGGTACAGTGACACCCTTGGCATTTCAGGGTAGGCCTGTCGTTTCAGGCTCCCCAAGGGTGCCTGGTCAGGCTCTGGCAGCCAGATAAATCTCTATGGGAGTGGATGGCTGAGGACTGTGGGGAGAGGACAATAAAGGATGCTGTTTAGCTCTCATTTTTGACCACGGGACAGGGGACTGTGAAAGGAAGACTTGCATTTATGTGTTTCACTTAGACATGCAATCAGTGGAGGACAGTCAGACATTTGTGTTTTACTTTGTGTTTACCTGCTGCAAGCGTTTCAGATAATTGTGTGAGATGAGCACATCCCTTTTAAAATGTCAGTGTGTTTTGTGCACCACATTTCCTGACCAGGAAAGAGTTATGAAACACAGACATGAGTAGCAACAGTGGTGGTTGTGGTGTCTGTTTAACCCCAGACCAACCAGAATCACTTGGCTCGAGCTGTAGAGTCTAGGGCCATGAAATGTTTGGTTGTGGTGGAGGAACATGTGTCCAAATTACAAATTGTGTGTTTTAGAAATAATGCTCATTTCACATGAATGTATGTGAAGAAGCCAACTCTATATGGATTGCTTTGTCTGCTGGGTTACTCACTCCAAACACAGTGCTGTTGTTGAAGGGGTTTCTGCATCTGCAGACAAACTCTACTGTGTAGGAAGTTCAGCTGTAGTGTCTCCACAATGTATTTTTACTGTTCCAGCACAAGTGAAAAGTCTGGCTGAACCCACTCATTCTGAGAAAGATGACAAAAAGATTTGGGGTTATTTAAATTTCTATCAGAATTGTCAAGTGCTGGCCTAATTGCTAAGGGCTGAACTGTTATTGAGGTTTTGCACATTACTAATTAGCTCCCATTAATCATTGGTTTGGTCAATTCAAGGTTAAAATATGCCTGGATACTCAGGTTAAAATTGGGCTAAATGTGGTTGATTACTGAACATTCTTTAAAAGGATTAAAGACTAATGACTACATTTCAGCATAAAAAAAAAACTTTTCAATTAAATGTACTTGTAACCTTGATGTAAATCAATGCTGATGACTGCCAACCTTTTGTCAAAGCTTTCCATTATTAGGATGGAGCTTTTTAGTCTGCTTCTTGCTGCCTCACCCTGAAAACAGCAACAGAGCAGAAGGCAGCACAATGGAATAGTCAGCCAGTGGGAGCATCTTATCTGAGCACCACATTCATCGAGTCCAACTGATTCAGCTCTAATCTTTATCATGAATTATATACTGTAAATGCATCAGGGGATACATGTAATTATATAATTTACATGAAGAAAATGATAACAAAAAGCAGTCTGAAATTGGCCGGTGTTTACTCAGTATGATAGGATTAAACCATTTATAGAACTGCCAGGTCGTATCAGTGTGAAGGCTGTCATTTTGGTTTTTTGACAGACATATCAGAGTAGCAGAGCTGGCTACAGTTAGGCAACACATCCAGATTGACATATTCTATGGACAAGCTGCAGGGTTTCTTTTGTGTGAATAAGAGGTTTCTGGAAGGGTGAGTTTGTATAGAAGCATTTCTTACCTCTAGGCATGAACGGCAATTGTATCTGAGCCAAATAGACTGTAATGAGTCCTAATATGCATTCACTCCTTAAGCTGTAGTCAGGGAAAGTATGATGTGCTGAGACAGTTTTGACACAGGACAAACATTTTCTGACTTTAACAAAATTGTATTGGCCACAAATTGATCACAGACTCGAACGGGTGACAGCATGTCCTTCAGATGGTGACAGGTAGCTGAAACAGTGTCCTTGTGGCTCCAAATTTATCTGGCTATAAACAATCACACTTGGCAGCAGCACCGGTCACCCTCTTCCCACATCAACCTCTACTGAGTTTGTCCTGTAACCTGTGCCAGCTGTCCAGAGGCAGATCAATGAGAGTTGGCAGGCACTCTCAATGTCTCCTCTAAGCTCAGATCAAAGGGCTTTTTATCAGGTCCAAATAAAGCACAGGATTCATCTATGCTAGGGCAAAGGATGGGGATACTGGATAGCCAACAGCTCCCTTTGTCAGTGTCACGTGGGTATTTATGGCCTTCTGCACCTTATTCTCACTCATAAACACGGCAGTATATTGAACCAAATGCCTTCAACATCTGAAGAAAGTGCTTGTGAAATATATGGAGATTCTGGGCAACCCTATTTGCCCATCTTTAGGCTATCAAACACTTGTCATGGTCATGGCCTTGATTAAATATTGAAATATATATAGGCCTTTTTTCCCAGCTGATATTTTGACTTGTTGCAGATGGAAAAGGTGTTACTAATAACATCAACAATGGCTCAGATCTATTCAAGTATTCCAGTAAACTGTAACAGTGTGACAGAAGCCAGCATGCACCGTCTGAGGACCCTGAAACTGAAGCAGCTGAACGTAATTAAGCCATCATTAATTTCATTATTTACCTGTGCTATCCTCACTGTGATGCGTCAAAATGTCTTCCATGAAAAGAAAAAAAAAAAGGCCCATCATGCCCATGTTGCCCACACCACCTTTTTTAGGAGACAGAGTTAATGAGGCTGCAGCAATTGTGGCCGAGTGGTGTTTTTAAAAAAGCTCTGTTCTTCGTGCAAATTGTAGCAAATGTCGTGTTGACTTGGGTCAACTGCAAAACCAAAGAGAATGAAAAGCAGAGCTGCTAATAATTATATTAGCCTCCAAACAGATTATCTCAGAAGCTCAGATAGGCCTTTTTCAAAGCAGACATCTTTGACCTGTCATAGTAGGAAAAGCACAGGTGTTAATAATAACATTAACGAAGGCTCTGTTCTTTTCAGGTGTCCCAGTCAGCCGTGGCAGCGAGTCAGCAGGCACGATACCAGGACCCTGAAATCAAAGCAGCTAAATGGAATTCAGCCATCATGGATTTCATTAATTACACCTGTGCCTTTCGTGCTGCGACATGTCTAAATGTCTCCCATGAAAAAGGCCACTACTGTGACCAAGTTGCGTATTGTGCAGATTTGCATGCAGCTGGCCCCGTGTCCCCAAATGTACCCAGTGTAACTAGGCTTTTAAGTTGACCAACCGTACTGCTCCACATTTACTTTGCTAGCACTAAGTTGCCCTGTTCTAAATCAGGTTCACTGGGAAACTAAGATGTCCATGAATATTAGCCATGGAAGCTACTCTGTCTTCAAGAGTTATGAGACATATGAGGTTTTTATGACTACTCGTAGAGGAGTCTTGAAGGCAGGTTTTACAGAGCTGAATATTGACAGCAATCCAAAGCAAAGTCACCGTCACACTAATTGAACTGCTGATTGCTTCATTTAAATGATTAAAACTGGTGCAAATTCCTGGCACCTTCTGGCTCCTCTGTCACACGGAGCAGAGGGAGAGATACGCCGCCTCAAATCACCCTGAGGCAGCGAAAAGCAAATTAGATGTAATAACTTTATGTGGTATTTACCAATAATGAAAGCATTGGATTCCCATAAAAGTAACAGCGTCTTTGCCTTCCTTGAGTGATCCCAAAATGTCACAAGGCTAAACTGTCTCTCTATCTGCTGAGATGATCAAATACACAGGTATGAGGTGTTCCAGTGGTACACAATCCAACATGTTTTAGAGTTAAAAGAATCATATTAACAAAAAGGGATCCACTCAAGTAAATCCTGCAGTGTTTTAAAAGGATAAATCAGACGTCAGTTTGTGTGTGTGTGTGTGTGTGTGTGTGTGTGTGTAAAAAACCATGTAAGGAATTGCTAAGGAGTTCTGTGGCCTTTTCATACAGACTGAAGTGATTAACACCATCCTCCCTACTGCCTCTCAAAGCAGCTTTCTCTCTCTCTTCCTCTTTCTCTCTCTGTTCTCCAGCCTCTCTGTACTGCCAAGCCAGCGCCTGGCAGGCTTCTCTGCTCGTGGTGCATTAGGATGCAAAGCGCTCCATGTTGAGGGAGAAGGGGAGACTAACAAAAGCGCCTTAGTGTTGCAAAAACAAGCCCATCGGTGCATGCCCGTGAAAAGATCTGTACGTCTGCTCTGACTCCCCTAACTCCCTGCAGTTCTCTGCATCACTCCGCCACCCCTCCTAAAAGAGAAGCTCTCAAGAGAGCCACATCCATTTCTTGTTGTTCTTATTCCTTCTTCTCTGTGTCTTTCTCCCCCTCTCCCTTCCCTTCTCATGCGGCAGGTCCAAATTGCTTTGCTGGAACAACGATCATCCCAGCCGGAATTGAAGTAAAGGTGGACGACTGCACCATCTGCCGCTGCCACAACGGAGACTGGTGGAAGCCGGCGCAGTGCTTGCGGCGGGAGTGCCTCAACGGCCAGTCGTTGTCATAGAGAGACTCCACTGGGGATGGTGGAAAAGCTCAGGCAAGGCCCTGCCTACTGCACCATTTTGTATGATTGACAGGGCAGGAGCACAATTCCTAAGCAACCTGAGACAGCATAGCACCGAAGAGATGCTCTCACAAGCTTCACACAAATACAAATTTAGCCACTGAGGAGAAGACGGAACTTGTCTAATGGCTGTTTCCACCCTCCAGTTTTAATCGTCTCATATATTTTCAGAAGTTGACTTGCTGCTCTCACATGAAAAAGTTTCTAAGCTCTTTGAACTCTTTCCTAACCATTGGCAATGTTGAATTGCTCATGTTGGTTTCTGTATGTATGTCATTTGCTTGTTGTACTTGTCTGTCACAATCACGCAGGTGTTGTAGAATTCCAACTGCAGGAAAGACAAACCGTAAGCACACTTAACGGCTTAACTTTTCTTTTTTGTCGTGCTCGAGTTTCACGTCTTCACTCTAAGAGCTGATGCACATCACACATAAATGTTTGTGTCTTCACCAGACTTTTTGTCGTCATGGCAGGGACACACCTCTAACACTTAGATGATGCTACTGTCAATTTTATAAACTGCTGTAAACCCCCAAAATGCTGAAAATCAACATGCCGTGGTTTTGACTCATGTCTCTGTATGGTAGCACCACGGGCAGGGGAAGATGGTACTGTAGAATTAGCTGAAGGGGAAAGGTGGTAACCATCAACTATGAGAAGAGTAGATGTAAAATTCTGCAGTACTGCATCAAAGCAACAACTTTGGGCCGCCTCCTTCCGGCTTAATTGCCGTTATTGTTTTCTCTCAGAGGTCCATATCCTCCAAAATATTCCCACTAACTAACTGCTTGAACTTGTTATGAAAGCAATTAGCGAGCCAAGAGCAGCCTGCTTTAATTTCCCTTAATCAAGGAGTATTCTGTGATAAATCATCCAGCTGGATGCTTGGCGCTGCCGCAGCCTGCATGCTGGGCACACTCAACAAGAACCAGCAGACAAAAGGAGGAAATCTGCATGTCTAAATGCTTTTAAGCATGCTCACATGGACAATGTGCCACGTGCATATTGTCCATGTGAGTATACACAATCCATTCACAATCTCCCAGCTGCAGTATGTTGATCTGCACAGTGAATCACTTAAACCTATAAGGCTTGTTAAGCTACAAAGCTGTTACATTATCCCACTGCTATAGATTATGTAATAGATTTCCGGTTCCTCCCCACACCGATATGTTAAAATAGCTCTTCCAATGTGGTGTGGCTATGGCCAGGGCTATAACATAGACAAGCTAATTGCCTTGATATTTTCCCAGAGCAGCGTGGTCCCCAAGTGGTCCAGTCTGAAAGAAAAAGCACCCAACCAAGGCCCAAAACACGATATTTTTTAGATGATAAATACCAGTCATTAATTCAAAGGTGAATTCCAGTAAGCTCATGCCATTCATCACTAGAATTTTTTCCATTTCCAGAAAATCCGTTCCTGTTAACCTTTTAGACCCTATTCTTGGGCGGTGATGGATGGGCTGCTTAATAGCAGCTTCCAGCACTTTGTAATGAGACAGAAATGAACATAGGATAAAGACCAATGACTAAAGAGGTATATTACCTTAAAAGGCATTAAAACAATTTTTTGGGGAAGTATCTAGTCTACAAAGTCTGCTGCACAGTCTTAAGCTGCAGCACATGGGCAATGGAGGAATCACAGAATTGAGTGAATGTGGGTGGAGTTCAATCTTAGGTGCAACAATGGCGCTCGGGTCATTTTCATCATTAAGCTACAGTGATTTAGAGTCTTTCAATGTGAAAAGACAGACCTCATCCATCTGACTTAATCTGCAGACTCATAAAACAAAACTCACAACTATAGTTTATCAATCACAGGCGCAGTGTTCCAGACATTTTAGGATTATTAAAGGAGCTTCATTCATCTTAATTACTTTAAATGACAAATAATTCTTCTGCCTATATGTGTATCCCCAAAATATAATGGAATTACTTTACTGGGTAGCAAAAGAGAAAGACTGAAGTGAGTGGCCAGTTGACAGGGCTCAGAGGCATTGCTGCCACCACCGATGCCTTATTGCTACTGTTCCAGATAAGATTCACAAAGCATAGCCTTTGGCTTCATAACGTATGAACAGCCCAGACTGCGTTAAGTGCTACTTTGTTTGCACTGCTCGGTGCAATGGTTTACTGTTATGTATTACCCTAAACTAGTTATTGTTGTACCCTTCAACATTCCAGCAGGGTGAAATAGTAGAAATAAAAAGACCAGGGCAATTCAATCAAGTAAAAATGAGGAATAGAATTCAGACTGCTCAAAAAAGTGTTTTTTTAGTGTTTTAGCAGCAAAAATGGCAGATACAGTGGCATGCAAAAGTTTGGGCACCCCTGATCATTTTCAAGATTTTCCTTTATAAATCATTGGTTGTTCGGATCAGCAATTTCAGTTAAATATATCATATAGCAGACAAACA
>JAVQJL010103252.1:0-17725 GCA_036024295.1 Nannoperca obscura
ACACACACACACACACACACACACACACACCAACACAAACACACACACACACACACCCAGGTTGAGACGACCATCACATTTTCGCCCGCCCGTTTGCACCGCAGAGAAAAGATAGACTCACAACAATAAATAACAGAGCACAGCGGACACACACACACACACGGTCCCTTAGCTGATCGATGGAGAGAAGGGGTGGGGGAGGGAGAGACAAAAAGAGCAAGAGCAAGGTCTACAGAAGAGACGATAGTTAATAGTGAGTCAATATAATGAAAGACTAGCTGGAGCAGCACCGGTGGTACACCCAGCAAATGAGGTAGAGTGTGTGTGTGTGTGTGTGTGTGTGTGTGTGTGTGTGTGTGTGTAGGCTATGACATATTGGCCCTGCTGCAGCTTTAAGGTCAAGGTTACTGGGAACAGTCAATCAGAGAGAAAACCAGATAGACAAAGACATGTTATTGGATGTGTGTGTGTGTGTGTGTGTGTGTGTGTGTGTGTGTGTGTGTGTGTGTGTGTGAATGAGAGGGAGAGGAAGGAAGAGACACAAGGAGGGCGAAAGAGGGAACACATCTGTGTGTGCGTGGTTCAGAGAGCGAGACCAGCACACGGGGAACTGCTTGAAGCATGAAGGGCGTCCTGTAAAAGAAGAAGACAGCGTGGAGGTAGAGAGACGGAGCTTCACACAAAAATCTGAAGCAGGAGGCGAGAGAGAAAGACAGAGAGAGGGACAGGATTAAAGGGGGGGGGGCTGTCAGGTTTATGGGAGGCCAGCTGCCAGGAGAGTCCTTTGTTTTTACTGTCTGAGACATCAGAGGAGAGGGAATACAAATCCATTAAACTCAGGCACTCTCTCTCTCCACCCTGCTCGCTGGTGGGTCATTCAGTTTGTGTGTACCGATATCAAATAGTTACGCAGCAGTTTAACTATTTGTCTGTAACAGATAAATGCTGGTAAATGCTGGCTGTGGTTGGGTACGTTTATTTACTCCACCAGCAGCACTGCGTGGACGGAGAACAAATGAGAATGGAAGAAAAGGTTTCATATCATCTATCTTACGTCGTCTTTACGATGTTTTGTTTTTAACGAGTGGAACGTCTGAGAGTCGCTGTGAAGTGATTACGTCTCGCCTTGTTTTTTCAACTGCCACCAGGGATGCTTAAAGACTGGCACTTTACAGCCAAGAGCTCCAGGAGAGCTGTTCAGGTGCATTTAAATGGCAAAGGCTGAAGGACTGCAGTCTAATCTACAGCAAAGCAAAGATTTAGATTCATGCATCCATGCAGGGAACACACTTCCCTTAAGACAATCTGGCATCACTCACACAAAAATACTACACAGTCAATCTGGCTTTGCTTGAAACTGACACGATCCTTCAACCATGTGAAATGTCCAAGAATGCGTTTTGAAAAAGGGTGGCAGGACTGAAAAGCGGAACCACAGGAAATAAACTTCAGTGACGTGTGAGCGGTTTAAATGCTTGAGTGTTTGCTGTTTGCTGTGGGCACCAGGGAGACCACATCAGACAAACAGGAAAAATAAACCTTGGTTCTATTCCCCGACAGTGGACGGTTTGCTTTATGCATGTGCAGCCTGAATGTGTGTATTTTTGAACTGCTGTGTACACAGTAAGCAGTGGCACTTTAATGCCCCCCCCTTGAGGCATTCATCCTTCAACTTTTCTGTAATAGTACTGCAGAGACCTTTTATTGGACATAATGCAGCAGTATCAACACAAACTGTACTTTCTCTCAAGTCAATCAGAGGAAAAGCAGAGTGGATTAAAGTGGTCTTAAAACATGTGAATTTCTGATGTGCAGCGGAGCAGGAAAAGCAGCCAGCCGGTCAGCTGACAGCAGCGCTGCCCTCAACTCAAGACCTCCAGAGGAGCCCAAAAAGTTCAAAAGATGTCTGCTGGCCGTGAAAAACAAGACCGCAATGTCTGACCCCAAGAAGCTGCCATGTTAAAATTCTGAATCGTGTGGAGTCGTGATGCACGGTGACCAGGTGCTAGACATGCAAAGCACATTTCTGACTAGCTCTCATTGCATGCAATTTTGAAAACATCAGCAGTAAAGCTGATTTACACAAATGATTGTGTTTGGGGGGGTAAGCTGGGTCCGGTGGGGATTTGAGGCTTGTTTCTCGGTTCTTACAGAGGCTGCAGCTATTTTCTGCTGTGAGATCAAAGAGGGGAGATGCAAATGAGTCAAAGAGAGACAGAATGCTGAGAAACCTTTTTATTTCCCCACGTTGTTTCCTGCTATTTCATCCTGTCTCTCTTTACGTATGAAGAAAGGTTCTTCTACCAACCTGTCCCGAGGAGGCCAACAGGTTGATAGTGGTCAGAAGCATCCAGCCACGACTCGCCTCCTCACTCTGGTTCACCTCCAGGAACTGAACTATGGCTCGGCTGGCTGCCTCTGTAAAAGACAAACACACACACATAAATACAAAGACGGAAAGCGACAGCTCACTGTGGCAGGCAGATGGGCTGCAGGAATATCTGTTATGCAACAAATAAATCATCTTGGTGGACGCGACACGTGTTGTCTACAGCCGCAAGACAAAAACAACATTTGTACATATTAAGATGTTTTTAGCATGTCGTAATGTGCGATTTTCCAGATTATATCTTCTATATCTATTTTCTTCTGCTTTATACATAGTGAAGGAACCAATTTTGCAGATTAATTGGAAATGTATATTCCACTCTTCAATGGACGACATGTTTAACGATAATAGTACGGCAAGGCAGGTGTGTAGCTGTTAAGATACCGAACCCATGAAATAAACTACATGTTGACTCCAAGACATGTGGCTTCACAGAGGACGTTTGAATAATCAGTGGACATTAGCCTTCATCCAATTTTAAATTCAAATCTTTCTGTCCTTCATCAAACCAAAAGGACCATGCTGCCTTAGGGCAGTAGCTTGTTAATAAAACTGAGCTTCCATTTTGTTACCACTCAATTACTGACACTGGCTTTGGGTTAGTTTGGGAGGGGCTGACTGCAGCCTGTCCCTAATTAATACAAATAATTAAGTACGTAATTAAATACATTCATGATCAGTCGGAGCGCAACAGACTGACTGGCTAACATATCCACACTAGCTATCCACCTTCTTAGTGCCGCTAACAACAGTTGTGCTCCCAGGTCTTACGTTTCTGTTCTTTTTTAAAGAAGGAACAGACATTTAACTAAAGACTCACTAATATTTCTTGTGATAACATAAAGATTGCAGGTGGGTTGGGACAGGAACAGAAACTGTAACGTCCCTAACATGTTAACTAAAGAAGCTAGCTAGCAACAAAAGCATTGTCAGGCTGCCTTCAGTCATCTGTGTCTGCTACAGCAAATATGCATGACAGACTCACCTCTTTCTTAAAGAATGAGATTATGAAAAACTGTATATCATTGGTAATTATTCTATGAACATATATGCAGTTAACAGCTAATACAACATAACAGTGTTCAAACTGACCACAATTAACACAGTAGGCGTTTTGAACCATACAACTGAGCTCACACTGGGAGGCTGAGTCAACTACTAACGCAATCAGAGGCCTGGTGACCAGCTGGAGGAGTGTGGACTCAGACTGTGGCGCTGCAAAATCAGAGCGCTTCTCTGCTTCAAAACAACTCATTGCATGTTCAGACAGCGACGATGCAGAGACGAGAAGCTGGAGACTTACACCAGTGTGTGTGTGTGTGTGTGTGTGAGTGCATGCAAGTGTGTGAACGTCTGTCATTCTGTTTAATGTCTTTCCTGTGGGGAAGCCACCGTCGAAGCTGCCACTGCTGTCACAGCTTTGAGCAGACGCTGCTGGCTCACCTGTAGGGAAGACTAACCTTTCAAGTCAGACTCGACACACATTGCACCGCACTAAAATATCCACTGAGTGAGAAAACTGCTGTCTACAACTACTTCTAATTACACCTTTACCGCCACAAACCTGTGTGTCAAGGCTGCTCACCTGTGGATTTATTAGAAGCTCTTCGTCTGATCTCGGTCACCATGAGTCGTGAGACCTGGGTGGTGAACTGCAGCAGGTCAGAGAACTTCTCCGTCATGCTGCTGGGTGGAGCGTTCCCAAACACCTGAAGCAGAAAGATCAGCTTTGGTTCAATCGGACACACAAGAAGAAGAAAAAGACAGAAATACAGAATTTCAAGAAAACTGCAGTAATAAAAAGACAGACATTTTAGTGCATGTCACCCTAAAATAATTAAATTAAAATTCAATTCAATTTTATTTATATAGCGCC
Organism: Nannoperca obscura; assembly: GCA_036024295.1. Classification (NCBI taxonomy): domain Eukaryota; kingdom Metazoa; phylum Chordata; class Actinopteri; order Centrarchiformes; family Percichthyidae; genus Nannoperca; species Nannoperca obscura. The sequence goes on from JAVQJL010103252.1 coordinate 4,266, forward strand.
ATTTGATAACAAAGTTACCTCAGGGCACTAAAATAAAAAGCAGAATTGTTAAATCGGCCACAGAGAGTAAAAAATCGGACAGAAATTGGATGAATTGCTATTAAAACCTGCAGTTCCTCACAATTACAGCTGTAATCACATCAAGCAGAAACACGCAGGAATAATCAAGGTGGAGGTGCACTGGCTTACATCATTTCCTGTAAATATACAACCACAGAGCACACGGACTGCAGCCTCTGGGAGGGGAGCAGGGCAACGATAAACTACCCCTCATTCAACGACGACTCATCATGTATTTATTTACCCAGCAAATCTGACATGAAAGTAGGCCGGGAGCCCGGCGCCCCGCGCTGCACCGGGAGCACTCTACTTCTGAATTCTGACATGAATTATGGCACCGGCAAGTGAATCACAGCCGGAGCTGGATAATTAGCAGACAAGTCAAGAGACCCTTGATAAGGCACTCCAGCCTGACGAGCACACTCAACAGGGCTGCTTGCAGCACCGGCTACAAAACAAAGAGGCATAATACAACTCTATCAGTGTCATATCAATGAGTCCTGCATTCTCTGCTTCGTGGGATAAACACACACATATATGTTTTTAAAGCTCTTTGAAGCTCTTCTTCTCTGATGAAGTACAAAAAGTTGTATGTTATGAGTTTAATATTTACTTATGAACACTCACTATTTTTCAGGTTCAGTGTCAGTACTTTGAGATTATGATAAAGTCTGACTACACATGTAGTTTGATCATTTACAAAGCAGATACAGTAAATATCAGTGGCGCAAAGCTGGAAAACACGTTTCTCTCTGTGCTCTGTTTAACTGAACTTCTGCCATAAAGTCAACGGGCTCATTTCCATCGGATTTAACTGCAGCTGTTGAAACAGAATCTGAGAGTCTGTATGGAAATAATCTGTGAACGGGATTTGACGTCCAAACAGTTCCCAGGAGACATCTCAGTCATTGAGTCCATCAATATTATCTGTGAGGTCCATGATGTAGGGGGCACTGTGTGAGTTGAAGGAGCGCCACCCTGTCTGTAGCAACATGAGGCGACTGAGCGCCTCACGACAATTCATTTTTGAAAACAGCAGTGATAACAGACACCTGATTTGAATGTCAGCTTCATACGTCTCAGTAAACTGTCAACAACGAGTCCTGATGGGAACTGATGTCTGATTGGACCGCCTCCAGCCCTCCCCTCCACCTCTGCTGTGACTTACCCTGTTAAAAACGGGAAGCATCATGTAGAGCTTCTCCTCCTGCTCCTTCTGGGTCATGTGGCGAGGAGGGTGGCACAATTCGGAGAAGAGGCGTCGCAGGTGCATCAGGCCCAGCGCGTTGTCCTGGGGGCTGCACTCCTCCTGCCTCGGCCGCCCCATGATCCTTTTCACCATGTTCATCTTGAGCGGCTTCGTCAGGGCAAAGGCAGCCCTGCAGATGGAAGAGAGGATGATAAAGACAATTCAACAGAACATATAAACGTCCTGTTGGCCTGAGAATCCAAACTTAAAACTAAACTGTGTCCAGTACCAGAACGGTCAAATACAGTCTTGTTTACTTTTATTTCATTTTATTAAAATCATAATTTAGCCAACTTCTTATTAAAATGGTTAAATTGTTGTACGTACTCTCATCTTTGACCGAGCTTTAACATCTTTTGTTAAATAAACAAAAAGGTTTTGTAGAAATAGAAATCATATTTCTCAAATGATCTGTATCGTTCTCTGTAGCAAAGCTTCGGCATCTTATCGGCACTATCATGGTGAAAATACAAACGATACCCAGCAGTACTGTACTGTGTGCTTTAAATAATAGGATGGAACATAATAACAACATACACATAAAACACAAAAACAAGCTCTGGAGTAAATGTTTGAGAGATTACACCTGTATGTAAGGATTACAGCTGCCCATGTTATTTAACGCCTTTATTATTCTGTATTTTTGTAGGGAGTCTGTAAGATAGATTCCTGATGCGTCGCTTATTTGAATTTGATGCATGAAACACTGATGATGCACTGAGAAGTTTGGCTTATTATAAGTTTTGAAAAAGATCAAGGTGGGAAATCAGCGTCAGCCACTGGATGCTGGTGAAATATGTCAAATATGTCAAATATAAGAGTGGCTGGTAGATTTCAGGCACTAAATAATCATTTACTGTGGAGGGCCTGTGAATTTGAACATTTATCTCTGAGCGGCTGGTAGATGTCCACATTTCACACACTGAAACACAGCTATCAGTACTGGCACGGTACAAAATTTCAAACACTGAGTCGTAGTATTAAAATCGACACTGGCTTGCTGCCTCATTGGCCGGCTAATAAAGCCAAAGAGCTGTGTGGAGTACAGACTGTGTCCCACGTTCAGGTTACTGTGTTTCTAGGCAGTTTACTGGGAACTCTAATTATTTTCTATTCTTTCTTAGTAGCGTGGTTGATATATATTTAGCCATTATTTCCACACGTCTAATTCTCTGCAGAATATCTTTAAAGAAGGTTGCTAGGAGACTTCACCAAACTGCAAAGCCTACATACAAGGCAGATAAACAACCGCTGCTCATCAATCTCAAACGAAACAAAAGTTCCCCTCTTTTCAGCGAGCTCACCGACACACTGTCCCTTGCTCGAGGGCACAGTGACTAGTGGTTACTGGAGGAGATACAAGCACTCCTCATTTATTTTCCTCACATGATGACAGAGTATGAGCCTCGAGGGACGCGTGACATTATAGAAAGGAAGAAAAGGAAATGACATCGCTTTGCTAAATGAGATATGTTAAAACCTTTCAACCTCCTCAGTTCTTGTTTCTATCCCAGCACTATCGGGTTACTGGTACATTTGGCTGGATTGTAATGACAGCTTTTGACTCTGACCCTTCGACTCTTTCATGCCGTAAAGGTGGAGACTTAGCAGCTGCAAGCTTGTACTACTTTGAAGTCAAGCATCAGATTTCCTGTCATTTAATGTGTAAATGTAAATGTAAAATGTACATTTTCTGAGAAATATGCTCAAACATTTCCTTTCCTTTAACATCTAAAAATCAGGTAAAACATGCCTCCCTTCTGTGTAGTCCACTGTTTACACATGCCACCCTACATTGTCTCAGGGGCTAGTCTGAAGGACCGTACACTCTGCAAGCCAACCATATCAAAACACAGGCTTTTGCAAACTCACACAACATTTTGGTATGAAAAACTACTTTAAATTTACATTAAATAGTTCCTGGCAGGTGCATGTCATACACTACATCTTGGTATCCCAGTGCAGAGTAGCCCTGTTTGCAATTACATTTACACGCATTCCCTGACACCTGCCAGTATCATCACACCATCTCCAAGTCCTTGCTCAATGGCCCCTCAGAAGTAGCTACCAAGGCCTGGGGAAGTATTTCTCATTCCCTCTCCTCAGCCAAACAAATCTGGATTGAAACCAGCCGCCCTGAGGGTAAGAGCCCCTCTGAGCCGGCTAATTCACTCCTGGCACTCTTCTCCGTCCGTTGGCTGTATATAAATTTGATTCTATTGTTGTCATATCACAAGTGCTGGCACTGTGGAGATATTAGGGTCTTTATAAAAGGAGTTTGTAGACTTGACTTCATGCCAAAACAGATGATTGAATAACGTGACAGAGGATGCTCCTCCTTGCCGTTGGCTCTATGCGTTTCCTCTCATCAGAAAACAACAACCCAACACTGTTCTCTTCATGTGTTGTACACATTTTTAACCAAATGTTTGTGTTCTTATTTCAAAAAAGAACCACCAGAATCAGAATCTGCCTTGGTACAATGGTGCATAACAATGAACATAGTACGTAGAACATATACAAAAAGATGGAACACACTGCGAGTCAGAGACCATGAATAGAAAATAACATATGAAAGGTTATTTCTAAAATAATTTGACAAATATGATATTAAATTTATTTTTATTTATGAATTTATTGAAGAGTTTGTGCCGAGATGCTTGCAATGTGCAAGAAGACCATATTCTCCAAATCACTGCCAATCAATCAATCCATTACATCAATCAATTTGTGACAATACACTGAAATTTAACGTGCAGATCGGCATGAAATTGTCATTCCCAAGAGGAAGAAACACACTGATTTCTGTGAGCCCCATGGCCGTTTCTCTAGTCCCACTGTCACAGCGTATCTCTATCAAACACAATATTCCAAACCTGGAAAACCTCCCTCATTTCATGACCTTATGACCTTTCGTTTAGCAGCACCAACAGACCCCACTATTTCATCACCTACTTTCGCCTCGTCCCTCTCTTTCCTTTAAAGACGCTCATAAAAGACGGCAAGAAAACCTAATGGCAGAGAGAGACGGCTACAAAGAAGCTTCCAAGTGTTCTTATTTACAGGAACGTGGCATCTGTGACAGTAGCGACATTCACTCAGGACTGAAGGCTTTAGTAACTCGTGTGGCCCCCACAGCAGGGCTGCCCTTTGCGTGAACTCACACTCAAATGTCAAATTCACTTAACAACCGCCATTTGGTACACTTTTATCTAAAGTGCCTGACACTGTTCGTGAGTGTGTGCATGCGTTTTTTGCACACACAGCACCTTCACCTTGCTAGCTCTTGCTTTGTGACTGCCGTAATCACACTTTCAGTTACACAGTAAGTGTTTTGGGCTTCTTCCCCCAGTTTAAAAGAACATTTCATGATAAAATAACCACAGACAGGCACGATGTTGGGTTGATTGACCTATTTTAAATACACAGTGGAGATGAAATGAGACCTAAAGGCCTATCAGGGGATGACATTTCCATACAGCCTGTGTTGGCAGCGATATTCTCCACAGTCCAGCTGTTACTAACCACCAGCTCCGCCTGTGTGAGATAAGACATCACAGCAAGGCCTGCAGCATTTATCCTTCCAAAACAACAAAATCATACCCTAGCATGCTGCAGACACCGACACAGTTTGGTCAACATGTGACGGGGGATTTTTGTTTTCAGTCTCATTTTACTGCATGCTATCCAATCTAGATTACACATGAAGGTGAAGTGATTTCTGAGGGATCCATTTTTGATGAAAGAAAGTGAAACTCAATGATACACTATATCTTCATTATATATTAACACTATATATTAACTGCTAACACACTCAGGCTTCACTTTCGCTCCATTTATAAGAGGAAGTGATGCAGAACATCAAGTCTTTTCAGCCAAAGGAAGTTGCAAGGCCTGACAGCCGACACTGTTGACATTTTTACTTATTTGAATCTACAAAGTTAAAAAATTACATTTCTGCAACACTGCTGCGAGGCTGATCACAAACCGATGCATCCGGGGCAGATGTTTACAACAGCTACTGCTGTTTATGTGTCAGCACGCAATTAAAAATGTATCTGGTTTGGTTTTGTTGCTTGTAATGGAAGCCAACTGTATAAACATTATCGGAGTCAACTGCTAACAGCACATAACAGCACAAGCTGACCTAAAATGTTTTCAACGAAAACGGGCTTCCACAGAACCACGGCCTTATTTTCAGAAGAAAAATGACTTCTGATTTTTGACTGCACATTAGAAACTGAGACTCAAAGTGTTAAAGCCAGAAGAGGAACTTGCTATAACAAAAAAGAGGAAAACTGTTTTGTGTAAATGTGTCTGAAAACACCCACTTCACCAGACAGTCACTATTTTACCTGTTGGCGACATTTAAGGAATAGCTCACTGACATTCAGTAAAGCACAAGTAACTATTGATAAGATTAAGTTCATGTTTTGACCAGACAACACTGATGAAAGGAGCTATTCTCAGCACTGCTAACATCCTTCCCCTTTCTGTGCTGACACATCCAACATGTCCGTCCATCGATTCTCGTTCATAACATAATAACCAAGGGGAAATGACAAAGTCTGAATCATAAATAAAGCTAATCAAATCCTCCACTGGATGACTAACGGCCAGGCGCCTGGCAGGAGTGAAACAAAGAGGCCCTACGTATGAAGCTGGCCGAGGCGTTGAGGAAAAGCCACAGATCTTTGGCCAAGCCAGCAGCATGAAGAGATGTACTTCTAGCGTCAGCAGCATCAGCAGAAAAGCTGCTCTTCAGATGTTGGCTGAAATGGGAATTCGTACTGGGCCTCAGGCGAGCCTGTTGTAAAGCCACCAGTCAAGGAGAAAATCTTGCTGGATGTCAGAAATTGAGAATCCAAAAGCAGAAGTGGTTGTCCGGCTTAAAAATATCCAGCCCAGTGGGCTGAGTTCCTGAGTCATTGTTTAAAGCTGGAAGTTTCACTAAACAGAAACTGGTGGGATTCATTTAGATTGTTCACAGACATTTTTAAAATAGATCCTGATTCTAACATTTCTGGACGATTCCACCATCGACTACAAAATGTAAAGGTGGGAAGTTATATGAGATATACAAGTTATACACGAGAACTGACCAAACTGATTTCTAACATGCAAAATGAAGTGCTTTGCCTTTGTCAGACATACATTTTCTTCTCCAATAATACATTTTTGCTGCGTCTAGGATTGTTTCGATGAAATAACAATAACCAGAAAATCCACAATCACAAGAAAATTCTCTTTTTTTAACCATTTACATCTCAGGGTTTCCCACAGTGTTTTATTGTGGAGGCACTGCACCTCGCAGGAGCAGCTCTGCCAGTGTCACCAGAAAGGAAACAAGTGTTGATGAAATAAATGATTAGGCTCATCAAGCTTCATGGGAAAAAAACAACAGCAAGGGCGGTTCAATGACAGAAGCGACTGCTTGACAGGTGTTAGGATCTCAGCAGGTTAGTGACTGGTCACATCATTCGCTTTGCAAAAGAACAAAATCTGGATCTTCATTCAGACAGGTTGTAAACAAGCCAACAGTTTTTTCAAATGAGCTATTGCTTTATTTGGAGGTTTAACTAAACGTCCAAACCTCAGTAATACACCTATTGTTGCGCAGGAGAAGTGTGCGTGCACTGAACCAGAGAGTATAAACGGGGGTGGATAATGTCACTGCAGGCCTGTGTTTTGTCTGCTGAACCTGGGGATTTATTAAAACAGCACATGTAAAAATAAATTCAAACTAAACTGTAATAAACTGGCATCGCCCTTTAAGCTGTATTCAAGCTGAATTAGCTCACCTATTTTATCTGCTGTATATCGTGGCCGTGCTTCAGATCAAAGCCAGCATTTATCTTTGAACAATGCTGACTGTGGACAGTGCTGTACCGGGCCCCATGTAACAGAGAGTCACTGAAGCGGACACAAGTGCTGGGAGAACGGTAGAGCCGGAGCGCAGCAGGGCAGGGACCACAAACCGGGGCGAACACATGTCATACGACTCAGCATAAGGCCGAGCTGGAAAATCAACAAAAGGCGAGGCAGCGATCTGCAGACAAATGCAGAAACAACTCACTCCACCTATTTGGTAAGCAGCGATCGTCACCAAGGCCTCCGACACAACATTTACAATTCTGTTTCTCACCTCCCTTATGTACTCTTATGTGCCGTCAAAACTGAAACTAAGAGTCATGGGAAAAATGTGGGTAAACAAAACGCTGTGTTGGTGCAGCCTGATTAATATCTCACAGAGGAGCAGAGGTTTATCTGACTGCCACCTTTTGATTTTGTTTCACACACAGTTACCGGTAAATTACTGGAATAACCAGGTCCCAATAGTGTTATGTTAGGAACTCCTCAACATTTCAGGAATAGACTGCATGTGTGGAAGGGGCTTCGTTTATCCAGTGTGATTAGACAGTAGCTGGACACTCTCCAGTACTCTCAGGTATATTTCTACATTCAGGTATGGATGGACAAACATGAGTTCAAGCACCTGAAAAACAGAATTATATCACTGTTGGTTGTCTGGATGATAACAGAGTTTAGGGGGTGCTGCATAAAAAAAAACCATGTAGGATTTAAAATATGTCAGCAGAGCTTTATTTCCATCATTTCTCTCTGAATTAACATGATCCATGATCCAAAACAAGGTGGCCGCGCCTTTGGCAACAGAGCACTCTTACTATACCTTCAGCTGGTGATCCTAAAATGAATAGTGAGAGACTGGATGAGACTGGATGTACATGAAGGAAGCTGGAAACGGTGAAGAACGACTGAGAAATGCGAGCTAAAGCAATTCAGATTCAATTCACACGATGCTGTTATGCCATTAAGGGGCTTTTTTACATCCTTATATAACAAATGTTTGGACCTTGCCGGCCTATTTCTCGTCCCTCTGATGTGGATCTGAATGTCCAGCAGCTGACCTATGCGAGCAGACAGCTCACTGCATACTCGATCAACTTAAGGGAGCAGTGACATGACGAGGAGGATTAAGATAGCAGCTTTGATGAAGATTAGAAACCCTCAGCACCATCATTCAAACTGATTACCAACTTAAAGCTAACGATACTTCATTGTGCCACAGCCATAACCAACCCTGTCTAAAGTAGAAAGCAGTCCTGTCTTGGCTGGACCAAAGAAAATGAGCCAATGGCATCATTGGAATGCCGACTCCTTTGCAGCCGGGGACTGAGCTTGCTTTCTTGGCCCTCCAGTCTTTTTCAAAGCATTCTCTTTAAGCGGACGCCAGCATGAATGAACGTCTCAGAGAGTTAGCACTAACTCCTGGGAGATGAAGGCAGGCAGTGCCCCGCAAAAGCCCAACTCTTCAAAGGCTTGCGTGGTTGCTCCTCCAGAGAAAGTGATGTAATCACAGAGATGCCTCCTGTCTGACAGTTTACGGGGGTAGGTGGAAGCTGGGGAGCCTCACGGAGAAGACGAGAAAAAACTGGGTTGACAGGAGTTGGATAAATCCCAACTTGTAAAACAAAATGCTAATTTAAAAGATAGTTAAAGGATATGTAGGCAGGCAGGGTGGTGAATTCACACCAACCTCCTGCCAAATGCTGCTACATTTTGACTAAGGGTGACGAACTGTCTCCTCTGCAAGCCATTGTGACACATAATCTACCATCATATAATTCTCCTTGTTAGCTGACAAGCCAGTAGAACAAATAGAAAATGTCTCCGGACACCCTGAGGCATTTTAAAATCATCACTAATCCCCAAAAATCTAAAGTGCAGCATTGCGGATTTAAAGAAACAAAACTGTGATGGAGCAACGTCTGGCTACAATAGCATGTTTTTGATTAACAGCTGATGCATGACCCGTCTGAGTGTAACAAGAGCCAGAAGGGCAGGAAATGATCTCACGGCAAACAAGTCCGGACAGGACCAGAGCCGACTGCCTCCTCGCTGGATATCTACTTAGGTCTTCAGTAAACAACGCCTGAGGTGTCATCCTCACGGGCCATTACCACCAGCCACCAGTGAAATGCCAGTAAATTCTACCTGGCCGTCTTCTGCCAGCTGTTTTGGCAGATAAACATTTATGGCTGCAGAGCTGCAGCAGCTATTGTGACTGGAAGATCAGCGTATGCCACCTTTGTCCTAATACGTTCAATGTTGCTTTGCCAGTAGTTTTTGTCAGTAATGTGTTGGTTGGATCATTGAATGGTATCCATGACAACAAGTGGGTCCCATACAAAATTGCTGGCTGTCAACAACCGAAATTACAAAACTAAATTATATAATTTTAAAGTGTTAGACCAAGTAGGAGTCTTTTTCTACTAAGTCACATTCGTTTTAGTCATTCATATTTCACATTTTTATAGATTTGCCCTTTTACATGTATGTAGCATCAGCAACAATGTGCTGTGGACCATGTGTACAATATCAACCATAAAGGTATGCTACAACAACAAGGAAAACTTCACAGAATCTGAACTTGAATTTATCCTTCAAATATTTATCACATTTTTAAAAAACAAATACACGAAACCCCTAGAAAATATGTTAAAAGATGTTGTGATGCTTATGTTTTGATAAGTCTATTCATTTGTTGTTTGTAACGGAGGCATTTAATCATTTAAAATGTGAGTTGTAAGAAACTCAAAAGAAAATCCCTAATCTGCTACTTTCAGCAGGACTTGGAAGAGTCATGCGATATTAAAAGCACTCTCAAATGTTAACCTTTGCTAGTGGATGAGGAAAATATATCAGGGACAATTCTGTTTCACTACATATGGAGGGGTGCTATATTAGATTTTCTGTGTTGCATGAGCATTGAAAGACTTGGGCTAACACACTTGTACAAAAGGTACATGTAGCCGTAGAAATGCCTAGCTTCCTTTTGATCCAGCACACGATGTCTGTGGAGTCATCAGGGTATTCGGTTACATGTACAGCGGCTCCGACTGTTGCATCCTTCAGTGCTCGATGGAGGTAATGATGGTAATCCAAGCTTATTACACGACAGCGCTCAGTCACTGTGGATCTACGCATCTAGCAAACTGCTTAAATGTTAACATGTAAATGAGTCTGGCACTGACTCTGCTTTTACATCAATAACAACAATAAACAAGTGACCAAGGTCAGGCTCCCCAGGAACAGTAAACAAACCCCCGGTCGCCGCGGAGACACGCTCAGCACCAGGCTCTTGATTTTCCCTACCTGCTGTTCTCTCTGCGCTCTGCCAGCATCTCAACTCATCAGCCGCAGAAAAGACAAAAATATTCCACTATTTACCCAAACCGACTCCTCTTTCCCCCAAAAAACTGCCGTCTATCTGACTGAGGCAAGGCGACGACAATGGTGTCATGCCTTCCCCTCGCGGCGGAGTGAAAAGAGGAGAGGCTAAGCGCGGAGGCATGGCTCTTCTTCACTGGCAGTGCCAGGGGCTTTGTTCGCCAGCCAGTGTGTGTGTGTGGGTGTGTGTGTGTGTGTGTGTGTGTGTGTGTGTGGCCTGCCGGGACTGGCACAGCTGATCCCCCCCTGACACCGGGTGGGGTGTACAGGGCTTTAGAGGAAGAGCAGGGGAGGGGAGGGTGAAGTGTGTGTGTGTGTGAGGGGGGGTGTATGGCCGTCACAGCAAAAGGAACATACCATTTAGACCAGAAAAGCGGGGGGGGGGGCACATGCATATCCATTAAAGATTCATCTTATGGAGAGGCTCCATCCTTATGTAAAACCAGGGTCAGTGAGTTCACATTAACTTTGCATTATTATGACTGCAGACACACTCTGGGAACGGAGGAGGTTCTCTGTACAGCAGTCTCTTTATAAACAAAGGTTTGCAAGAGAAGACTTATATCTGATTAAAAAAAGAAAGAAACATCTGATAATGTATCATCATTCCTTTGTAATCTAGTAAGAGCTCCCTCCATAATGCTGAAAGAAGAATCCTAGAGCTGCAATCCACTGTCTGACAGTCATTTAAAGAAGTCACCACGGGCTCTAGGAAATTGCAATGGACATTTTTCACTATTTTGTGATGTCGCCGGCCCACAATATAAGTACGCCAAACATTACTGACATTACAGCTATTTTAATTGCTACAATTAAGAGGAATTTGTGAATTTCTCAACCTAAAAACAGGATGTGCCACAGCCAACATTTACCCTGTATTTGGCAGGTGGCAGGCACTAATTTCTTTCCATGGTCACAGGCCTAAAAAAGGTCAGAAACCTTCTCCTAGAGCCTGTTGGGGAACATCGTGAGAACCACGTCTCCTGGTTCACTCAGAAGATAGGGGCACACTGGGCCATATGGAAATGAGGCTCTCAGCGGGAAGCAGATCATCCACCTGACTGAATGAAGCCTGCTATTCATTCTCCTACTCAACATACCACCAGCGGCACAGTTGTATATACAGTGAAAAGTAGAAAGATCTGCAGTACCAGAAACTTAACAGCAGCCAGAGAGACTGTGTTAGAAGCACCTGAGGGGTTCTCAGTAGCCTGACTCACTCTACAGTTACAGCACAGCCCAGATGTGACTTCAGCTCTCTGCCTCAAACTTGACAGCTGCTAATCATGCATCACAATTTGAGTTTCCATTCTGTAGGAGGTACATTGGCAAAAGCATCCAATATGTTCATGAATAATGCAGGACAATCATCTTGTTGATCAACACTAATAACCATAAACCTCACATGTGATCGTAAACATTTAAGATTGTCAGGAGTCCCCACAGTTATCACCATCCAGTGCCGGGTGGAGCACACACTGGGAATATCACAGCCAACTATACTACAGCAATAAACAGAGCTGGAGAAATCTCTCTCCTCCAGTCTGTCCAGTAAAACACCACTGCAATTACAAAATACAGTAAATAACCCGGCACTCTGTTTCCATACATGACCTATTCTCTGAACCTAAGAGAGGCTAAACCAGCGTAAAAACATAGAAATGTGCATACTACAGTATGTGTGTGTATGTCTGTGTGTTGCTGGCTCTCATGACGTGCAGACCACTTCCCCTCGGGGCTAATTAAGAATCATCCTCTCCTGCTTTTTGACTGCACACTGCTTCTTCTCAAGAAAGACGACAACTGAAGTCTGGTGTCTGACATGGCATCTTTAATACCACACACACACACAACACTGGCTGTCTCTGTCTTTGCAATGCATTTTACATGGCCAAAGAAAGATCACTTGGTGCTTTGAGAGAGAGATTTTGCATTGGCCTTGTGCTGCGTTATCCATAAGATTTTAATGTAGCTTTCTAGCCACGTTAAATCAATAACAAGTGCCTCGCAAAGCACAGAATACATATTGCTGCTCCCATCCCACCGCAGAGAGGGAAATGTATAGATAAAAATACAATCTTTGGTTTGTCTGTGTACATTAGCCTGTGTTATTTACTTGTCTTCCCAGTCAATTACAACAATAACTCTCAATCTATCAATTGCTCAACATTCAGCAGGCACTTTTCCATATTTAATAGCTTTTAAGAACTAAGTAGGATCTCCAAACTACCACAGTGGAAACAAAGCGTCAGCAAGGGCATTTTATATCGGCTCAACTACTAACCCATCACAAAAACACGGCAAGTTTAATCAAAATTAATTGTCATATAATGCAGCTGGTAAACACGATGAAAGCTCATATAAGCCAGCAGTTATTTCTGACATTTGTAAGACATAAGGGGAATGAATGCAGATGAAAATAATGTGGATTTGCTGTCTCACCAAATATACAGGAGAAAAATACCCGCAAAGAACAAGGAAAGCTACAGCTGTAGATGCAGGGACAATGAATGCTGCTGTAAGTCATTAGCATCTCTTGTGCTAGCCTTGGAGAGTAGACCCAGACTAAATGAACTGGTGTCTTAGCCTCGACACAGAGTGAGAGAAGCAGAAGAAAGGAAGGTCCGAGGCTACAACAGTTATGACTTTACTTCATCACAACAACTACCGGTAGGTTCTGAGTAATCGCAGCAAATCACAGCAAAATGGGAACTCAACAGCTGATTTCTGGAGAGACCCCATGGGCATTACTGTCTTGGCTTAACATATTGGGCAAATTTAAGAAATAATGATGCAGTTATTAGGGCCCGAGCTAAACGTGCTATTTCCTTGAAATAGCACGTTTACACACACACACACACACACACACACACACACACACACACACACACACACACAC